>VUQI01011731.1:26219-36690 GCA_015106735.1 Paratilapia polleni
TAAACCAACCTTCTCTACACAGCCATGTAGTTGCCATTTCTTTAGGTTTGTTGTTCTGGTACATTTCTTTATCAACTGTTCTATAAAGCCAGCATGTTATTGGTGGGATTTTTACTCCCTTCTTTTTAAGTTTTTAAAAAAAAAAAAAAAAATTTCTGATGGTGTAATGTGTTTCATCAGTGGTATGTCGTGTCAAACATGTGGAAGATTTAACATGGAGTGCAGTGAAATTAGTCCCCCCCCCCCCCAAAAGCGATGACACTAAGATCACTAAGATCAGATATTTCAGTGCGTTTGACTGGAGCAGCCTCGGGACCTTTATTTTTGGCCTTAGCTTTTTGATATATTTTAGTGAAGTTCTAGAAGCAGCTGTCCAGGTGATCTATAAATTAAATAAAAAATGCCCACTGTGAAAATACAGTTTCTCTCTGAGCCATAGTAATAATTATAAAAGGCCTTGACAACTTAGTTCAAACTGAAAAATCCAGATTTTTTTTATCTCAAGCATTGATCAATATTGTTTGTGTGTATCTGTCTGTGTGTGTGATCATGTTCATGCTTTTTCCCAGTGCGCCGATTGGAGAAAAATGTGAAGGAAGTGTTGGATGACTTTGGAGAAGACACTGAGAAGAAGACTCAACTCATCACTGGCCGCCGAGTCCAGCTGGCTGAGGATCTCAGTAAGACACACAAACACTTGCAGAGCAGAAACCACACTGCAGATACTCCAAGGCTATAAATAAAATACCTACTGAGACAGATTGTCACTATTTAAACTTGTCACAGGCTTTTGATTTTTAAGTATATGACAGCCAGGTAAACTGTTAGATCATAGTGTATCTTACCCTGGTTTCCATGCGTTTACATGTGCTCACTCAGCTCAACTTATGGTACATATATTAAGTAAATTTATCCATTCATTGGAAATATCAGAGTCATCAGTAGGTGGCAGTGGTGCTTCAGGAAATTATTGATTAGTCTGATATGGCAGTATTATTTAATTTAATGCATCAAGCTGACACTACATGCAGGTTAAAATGGCTTGGATGTCAACTGGCCAGCTACTTTTCAAACCTCTTTTTTAGGGAGTTCATTTTGCTGTTCTCTTAGTAATATTGCAGTTCTGCATTTATACAATCCAGTTTCCCAAAAATAGCATGCTGTGTAGGTAAAAGGAGAACGGAAGGATTTTTTTAAGCATTTAAACCTGTTCTTATTTTAAACTTGTACAAATATGACATTAAATGTTTATACAGAAACAAAAGATTATTTAAAAAATATATGAGCGCATTTTGACAGCAAGAAAAGTTCGAACAGGGACAAACGGAGACTGAAAAGTTTTGTAATGCTTATCAATGCATCTCATGGAACATTTAGATGAATTGGCAATAGGTCAAGTGCATGATTGGGTATAAAAAGAGTCTTTCAGAAGTAGAGATGGGGAAGACCTCAGCACTCTGTGGTGTGGGCAAATAGTTCAGTTTAAGAAAAATGCTTCTCGGTGTAAAATTGAAAAGAATGTTTAGGTTTTCATCATCTTAGTTTAATAATCATTAAAAGATTCAGTGAATGGGGAGAAATCTCTGTAAACAAAATGTGAGGCCAAAAATCAATTCTAAATACCCGTGATTAAAAACAGACACAATTTGTGGTGGAAATAACTGCATAGGCTTAGAGACACTTCTTAAAGCCATTGTCAGTGAGCACAATTTGTCATTACATTCACAAGTGAAAAGTTATAATCATGCAAAGAAACAATTGTGTATATAAAAGAGATCCAGGAAAACCCACACCTTCTCTGGGACTGAACTTATTTAAGATGGACTTGGCTTGTTATCATCATCTGTGATGATATGGAGGTGCACTAGTCTATATATGGGTAACAACATATCTTTTCCAGGGAAGGCCGTGCTTATTTCAGTTAGTCAGCCTCATTTTTTATATATTATGCTACGTAGTAGATGATTTGCGAATTATTAGATTCAGTTTTTATTTACAATTACACAGCACTGGAACTTTTTTTAGAAACTGGGTTGTAGTCCACAGTGCTGCCATGCTTTATTTATATATGAACTGAGGTCAGCACTTTTATTGATCCCTGCCTTCATTTGGTCCAAAACTCAGTTTATATGTCCCACTATTTGTATATCATTCCTGTGTAGCTGGCCCCAAAATAAAAGATATAAATATATTGGACATACATGGCTGTGCTGACAAATGCAAAAGTGCTACAATATATTTAAAGACTTTATTTGCTTTAGCGTGCGTATATCCAGCAATGTGCCACCTGCTTTGTTTCTTTCTCTCATTCTCTCTGTGTCTGTCAGACTCTTCTGATCAGTGTTTCCTCGAAGTTCACTGCTTTGGGTTGGTAGGGCCGGTTGGAACTCTCTTTCGGCTTCTCTCTGTCTTTTTTTTTTTTTTTCTTTAAATTTGATGCAAATGTTCACTTGGACTCAGTCAAGAACTGATTACATTTAGGTGGCCAAAGCTGAAGGTCATTGTTGACCCAACTCCTCCTTTCCCCCTTCTGTGATTTTTTATAAATGTGCCTTTGCATATAAAGTCAACCAATCCATAAAATAATTTTGACTAACATCAGTTCAGAATACAGTTAGACATAGACATTTGTATTCTTTTCTACAGAGACATTGTGCACATGTACTGTATCTGCTCCGTAAGGAAGTTTTGGAAAACTTTTCTTGGGGGTGGACGTATATGTGCTAATTTTTACCTGTCAGCTTTTTGAGGGCTCTTAATTAAAAGCTGGTGCAATGAGTCTTCTCCAGCATTGGTCTTTTTCAGAGAAGCTCTGCTTGCTAAGCAAAGTCTGTGTTTTCAAAGTGGCACACATGGCTTGCTGCCATTTAAGAACTATCTATATGACACACACGCACGCACACAGTGATTGTTCCTATCACCACACACCCAACAACGAGGCTGCACACATTGTTCTCACATTTTTAAACCAAGTGATCCTTAAAACACTGGAAATGCCTGCATGATCTCATTTTTAGGGTTTAAAGAACAATATAATGCCAAATTAGTGATAATAATTTAATACATGATAAATGAATATGCTATTTACTAAAGAAGACTTTTTGAAAATAATTAACCTTAAAAATCAATACTGAATAGCTGTGATCTTCAAAAAAAAGAATAACAGTGCACACAAAGCCATCATAAATGATCCTTAAGAAGTCCATTTGTATTGGAAACGGCTCCGACAATATAATCTTTTGTGATTTCGTCGTCATACTTGTTTGAGTGATTTCAATCAAGGCAAACTGTTTTTAAACTAATTCAAAACGAAAAGTTTTGTATTTTAATGGATTTTTTTTATCAGCAGTTGATCAGTAATAGTTTTTGGCTTGTTGGTGAAATAAATTCCACATTAAATGTGATAAGTGTGATATAAAAAAATAAATATAAAACATAATATGAAAGGGATAAAAATGTGTTTAAAAATTCCCCTCGGTGATGAAATCAAGAAATCAAGAGGACTTATTTATATATTTATATATATATATATATATATATAATATAATATAATATAGTATAGTGTATGTATATATGTATATATGTGTATATATATATATATATATATATAAAGTCCTCTTTGAATGATAGTTTGTTTCTGATATGTCTTATATCTTCGGGATTTTCATAGAAAGGCTCATGTACCAGGCTGGAAATTGAACAACATCTACACCTCCTTTCTCACTAAAAACTATAAACATTGTTATCCACTTTAAAATAACTCTGAAGCTCATGGACATTCTGGACATAACGTGTATATAAGACCCATGAATCTACGTAGCCTATGATGTAGCCTATGCAAAAGACCAACACCGTTGCCAGCATTTGTACCTGTGTGGGCTGCATCGATGGTGACATGTAGTTACATTTGTAGGGAAGTGCACGCCAGGTTACAGTTTAGGTTACGATGTAGGGTTTCAGAAGGGTTTGCAGTTACACTGTACCTGTGGTGTAGATTTAACACAGAAGTATAAATCCATTGTAACTATGGGCATATTATAACAAGATTCAAGTGATGATGTTCTGCTGCTAGATATTCTTGCCTTTTATATTTTATATACAATATCCAAAGTTTGGATAAAAAATAACAAACCTTTTTTTCCTTCATTGTAATCAACGACAGAACACTTACACATGATGCACACTGTGTTATGCATTTAAATAGACAAACACAGAACACACCACTGTAGTTTGGCATAGTCAAACTACAGGAAGAGGTGCATAGAAAAGACAGAAACACACTACCTTTTTGCAGAGGACTTTTCTGTGACACCAGTTCAGGGGAGAAGAGCAAACACACACACACAATCCATTTCTCACACTGTCAGGAATGTCTAGACCTGCCTGGCCTTGCAAATTCTATAAGGCAAGTGGATCTTTAAACTTTTCCAAACGTGACATTCCCACTTCCCACCAGGAAAGACTCTCCTCACTTTACAGGGTACAGAGTGCCCTGTAAAAGGGTACAAGCATAGGAATCTGGTCATTTGTTGGCTGTTTATTAATCCATTATTTGATAGTGTTCTATAAATTAATCTCTTCACCATGAACCACACAACTCAACCGAACAAGACTCATTTTGTAACTCATAACTAACATTGCAGTGTTCTGGAAATGTACCTCTCAGCATGCTTATATTGCAGCCCTAATTTTATGGTGATGTCAATTTTTTCTGTTCCTCCTACTAAGAAAATGTATTTTTGTATGTGAGTTTTAGCTTTGTCACTCTGTCAGGTTGAGTTAGTGGGTGAGTGGACGATCTGGGTCATTAGCTGTCTGACACTTTGCGCAGGACTTTCTGTGTAATGCAGCCTAGACCCGAGTGTGTGGGTGTGGGTATGTAGGACCATCAGCCTAGACTGAACTACATGGCTGTATGGGCTGAGTTGGTGATGTACCTCAAAGCACACTCAGCAAGTTTCCTTGGGGCAAAGCTTTTTTGTTTTCTTTTTTAACCAAAAAGTTCATAATAAAAGTTTTAACTTTGTAAAAGCGTTTCACTTGTGGCAGTCCTTAAATTTCTCTTAGAGTTTGCTGGTTTTAGCATCTGCAAACTTCAACTTCAAAATGCTGTAACTGGACGTGGCAAAGCATAATTAATTACGCCTATCTTTAATAATTCTTGATTAGAAGTATCTGGTAAGGATTACTGAGTACATCCTGCTGTTAGGAGGCACTGAATCTGTAGTGTTTCAGTCAGAAGAGTGTTGTTGGCAGTTCTCTACAGGAAAAGAGATTTTTTTTTTCCCGCATCTGTCTGTGAAAAACCTTATTCAGTGCAGTTCTATCCATGATGAAATCATCTTTCCTTTGCGATCCACCTTCATTCTCCAGACCTTTTAAAAACAACAGGTCATATTGCCTCAGGCCCAAACTATGGCCTGACCCTGCAGGTCAGCCAGCTAATACTATAGGCTACTTGATCCAGTTATTTTTTTTAAAACTCCCTCCAACTCCCTGGGGTCTTTCTGCCACTGTTTCGCTGCCTCTGTTAAAATCTGTCCAACTGACCCTTTCTATACCTTTTCTTCCCTTGACAGAGAGAGAAAAAAAGAATGGGAAATCTCAGAGGAGGACCCACCTTCACCTTACAACCTCTCCTGTAAGAAAATGAGACAAGAGGAGAGAGAAAGTGGGAGAGATGGGAGACGTTAGGAAGGATAAACACACTTAACAAAGGCAGAAATGTGCTCCCAGGGGCGGTCTGCTGTTAAGCTCTTATTTGCCCCTACTCGCAGACAGGCCCAACATTGCTCAGGTTACAAATACAGGTCAGGTGTGTGCGTGAGGGAGAGCGTGAAAGCACCGTTAATTAATGGTGCGGTGTATGCTGCAAAGGGGTGTGTGTGTGTGTGTGTGTGTTTGGCAGCGTGTGCCAGACCAGCTGTATGGCACAGTGCCGTCTCTGGAGCAAAGCCCAGGCCTAATGTGCAAGCAGAGCCCTCTTAGGAGACCACTGGGCTGTTGCTTGGCTGCTTCATTGACCCTCATAGAAACATACTGCTGTTTGTGTTTATGTGTGTCTGTGTGCCTGTGTGTTGTACTTGGTAAAGGTACTGTGGTGCCTGATTTGAGAGAGTGCGCTTTACCACATTGCTTGAAGAATCGGTACTCTTTCATGAAGTGCTGAATATCATATTTAATATTGTGAGTTTTCAGGCACATAACAGTCATGGACACAGATCATCAAAGCACCATTTTTCTGTGTCAGCGCATTGTTTCACACAAGATATTTGTCATTTGTAACACACGTGGAAACCCCCTGTGAATGAGAGCAGCCGAAAGAAGCTTTAGACCCTTTCAAGGAGGTGTTGGTGGGTTTAATGTTCAGGTTAACATCAAGTTTAATGTTTATGTATTTATGCTTTATGTTTTGTTTTGCTTTTGTTTTTTTAATTTCATCCCTTATAACTGATATTATTATTATTAGTGTAAATGTAGACTTGTTATTTCTTTACATATCTGCAGACTGCAGTCTTCTTCTTTGCTTGCAGTGTCTGTAAATCAGTGTGTAAATGGAAGCTGGAACAATTTGTTATTTCTTCCTTCAATCCTCCTCTTTCTCAGTCACGAGTTGACCGTTTCTGAACAGGAAGGAGCGGTTTCCAGTGGTCACTCCCTTCTTGGTGGCTTTTTGTTTGCCCTGTCAGATTGACGAAGAGCTTGTGTACAGTGCACTGGCACTACAAATACAAATGCACATTTGCACTTCTGGATTTGTGAGGCTCTCCTTTGGCCCTTACTCCAACCCTAAGCCTTAGTACTGACCCTTATTGAATACCCTTATTGAAATCAGTCTAGTTTATCACTAGCCTGTTATTCTTTCATAGGAATCTCAAAAAGTTTGTCTTGAACTTAGGATTTCTGAATGACTAGTTGATTAGAATGGTCCACACAAATAGTGTTGTCCACTGAGTAGTGTGTTTGACAATAACTTTATTTAGCGTTGTGGAGGCATAATAAAATGAATTTTGTTTTTTGAATTTTTTGAATACTTTCTTTTTTTTGTTTGTTTGTTTGTTTGAATCCTTGTTGACAGCTCATGATTTTCACTACATGTGAAGGTAAGCATTTCTTGCTGCTTGGACATGAAAATCAATTAGTCTCACACTTTGGATGCTGACACATTTTGGGAAGGGTCGATTCAAATGAACACCTGGGACCAATTTGTGGAAAATTATGGATTTCGGCTTTTGTGTTGCGAGGTTAGCTAAGGGTCGTGGAATGAAAGGTGTCAAAAGAAGGTGCTCTGAAAACAGTGATAATGTATGAAGTGTTTGCATGTTTGCACATGCAGTCACTTTCTCCCTTTTCTCACGTGGAAGCCCAACACAATAAGGCTCTGGTTGTCTGGGCTTGCTCAGCGGAATGCCCTCTCAGCCTCACGCTCACTTCGTTTCCTTTCATCTCCTCACCCTCGTCCTTCTTTGAGCAGCTTCCTCCAGAGTGATTAGGGAAGGCTCATTGAGAAGTGCTCCTCTGTTCTCCCCTGCTGTAAGGGATGACGTATCATCTTAACGTGTTGTGTGCGCATGTGCCTGCATTCAGGAGAGAGAGAAGCAGAGGGTGGTTTTATGCTGTTGCTGCGCTTGATTGCACAAACCTTTGAGGTGCTTCTGCTTTTCTGTATGGCTTTAAGGGCACATTTGGTTAGGAATTAATGCTGTTTCTGTTTAACAGCTCACACTGTTCTGTCAGTCTCGCATGTTTTAAATGAACCTATTTATTTCCAGATCTGCATACAAACCATCATTAAATCTGCTTAACTAGCCTTTTCCTCGACTACTTTTTAAAAAAAAAAAAAAAAAAATCAAACTGCAGTGAGACACAGTCAAAGCTGTCTTTTCCTTCTATTTTATTCTAAATAACAAAGTTGTCTAAGCACGGCCAGCGACAGTTAACCAAAACATTAAGTACTTATGAATTTTGCATGAAAGATTTCACTCTCTGTAAAACTGTAGTGAGAACATAGTAGGCCTTGCCGGCAGTAAGTCACTGTTTCCCGGTGGGTGTTGGACTGCAGCAGGGCTCCCTTTGTCACCGGTTCTGTCCATGGTTTTTATGGACAGACGGCACAGCCAAAGCAGGAAGGTGTCGGGTTCCGTTATCTCAGGATCTTGTGTCTTCTTTTTGCAGACGATGTGACACTGTTGGCTTAATCGAATGACAACCTTCAGCTCACAGTTGTGCGGTTTGCAGTGTATAATGTCACAGATACAGCAGCAGAAAGGAGCTTCCTCCATATGGTGTCAGGGCTCAGCCTTAGAGATCCGGTGATGAGCTCAGTGTGAAGCAGCTGGGATGAGAATTGGCACCTCCAAGTCTGAGGCCATGGTTCTCGGGCAGAAAAGGGTGGAGTGCCCACTTCGGGTTAGAGATGTAGTTGCTTGCAAGGGGAGGGGAGAGTGGAACATGAGATTGACGGACAGATTGGTGCAGTGTCTGCAGTGATGCAGCTACTATATTGGTCTGTTGTGGTGAAGACAGAGCTGAGTGTGAGGACAAAGCTGTCCATATACTGGTTGATTTACGTTCCTACCGTCACTTATGACCAACTGAAATAATAGAATGGATACAAGCAGTAGAAGTGAGCTTCCTCTGTAGGGTGGCTGGGCTCAACCTTAGAGATTGGATGAGGAACTCAGTCATTCGGGACGGTCTCAGACTAGAGCCGCCTCTCAGGTGAGGTGGTTTGAACACGTTCTGCTGGGACTCCACCCTGGGACAGACCCAGGACAGGCTGGAGAGATTATGTCTCTCGGCTGGCATGGGAACGCCTCCGCGTCCCGCTAGAAGAGCTGGGGTAGATGGCTGGGGAAGGGGAGGTCTAAGCAGTAGAGGATGAATGGATCTCACTGTACTTTACATTTTGTTTATAGATCAGATATTTAACCAGTTCATCCATGATGCACTACAGTGACCACAATGTGTAGAAAAATCTGTCTGCCAGATTTTTCTACAATCTTCTATTTTTTTCTCAAATGTTAGTCCTCACTTAATAACCAACTTATTTCCTCAGTACATTGACAACTAAATAGTATAAAGGTAATTGTCTCCTCCCACCCACTGTGATTACTTCTTTTGTGTTTCGATATAGCTGATCACAGTGTACACAGTGGATTTGTGTATCTGTTTGTGTAATCCCGCCATAATCCTCATTGCCTCTGAATACATCTCCACTAGTCAGAAGTGTGGTTTTGTAAACTGGGAGGCTTATTAGTGTTACAATAATTTTGTTTTTCCCCACAGAGCAGAAAACCTCAGACTGCAGAGTTACTGCCAAATGATCCATTTTCTCATTGGGAGCGTCAAGTACACAAACAATAGATCTAGAATTGTCATAACACTGGCAAATGAGGCTGTCCTTTCTGCATTTTATTTCACTGTGTTTGGTAAATGTTGTGGAACTTGTTGCTTTTCTATTGCAAGACAATCAAACATGTCAATCTCAGGATTTTTGTTTTTCCACATTTTGACAGGTCTCTTTGTTTACTATCTGATAAGTAAAGAACAGGATCAAGAGAGACTGATAGACTTTTTTTTTTTCATGTCTCCCTTACTAGAGGGAGCATTTTTTTTCTTTAATATTTACTGATTGCCTGTTTCTGTTGTTGTGATACTGAGAGCGGCCATGGTTCAGGAGGCAGAGCTGATTGTCCACTAATCAGAAGATTGGTAGTTTGATTCCCAGCTCCCCTCGTCCTCCTTCTGAACTCCAAATAGTCCCAGACGCATCCATTGGTGCGTACGTGTGAGGGAGTGGATGAATGTGGCTTGTAGTAGCCTTTTGAGTGGTTGATAAGACTAGAAATCTTTATGTAAATGCCAGCCCATCTGATTGTCACCACTTAGGTCACGATTTTAATGTTGTTTTTGAAATTGTCCAACCAACTCAGCATGTAGCTTTAAAGTCTACCATTTGACCTCAATACAGTGGATTGCTCCAGTTATGGTCAGTCTTCTGCCATTACTCCCTCTTTACCTTTGTTCATCTTACCTGTTTCTTTTAGTCTCCTTTCTGTTATCTCCAGCTATATACCATCAACATTTTTTTTCAGCTGCTGCATAAGGAGTCTCTCCTTCATCGTGCTCGTTCTCCTCTCTCTATCAAAGCTCCAACCTACCAGCTGCCACCGTTTACCAAAGTCAGGACCTGTTTCTCTTTCCACTCTCCCATCATCTGTCTCTTCCCCTTTATTCCTCTCGGACTTCTCACTTCCTTCCTGCACTCTATTACATCCATCCATCCATCCATCCATTCATCCATCCATCCATCCTTCCTCTCATGTCAAGGAACATAAGCAATACCTAATTAAAAATGTGGGTTTTACATGTTCTCAAAGTAATTGTATGTCACAGTATTTAAACATCCATTAAACATCTATAGTATTACTCAATTTGTTGATAATATTTAGACTGTATTATTCAGGTG
>VUQI01011733.1:4305-15224 GCA_015106735.1 Paratilapia polleni
GTTTGGAGAAACCACAGTCTGCAGGTCAGGGCTGAGATTTGGTTTCCAGCTTCTCAGATACAAAACACAGAATATTTTTTAAAAGAGTCCAATCAGCTGAAAGCTTTCACACACATTAAAAACACATTTTCACCCAGCCTCAGGGTGAGACTCCCCACGTATGGACCAAATCCACAGGAACTTTATTAGAAACAGCAAGTTTCTCTTCATATTACATCCAAAATGTGTGCTGCTGTTTGCTCTCATTTTCCCAATATGAATTTTCAAATACTAATATTCATCCCTTGAAATATTTTTTTGAGAAAGCTGATGACAGGAGGACCTAAAGTTCTGCAGAATTCCTGTTAGGAAGTGGATCTTTCCCTGGAATTTCTTCAGCTCAGGTAGGAAGTTTTTTGTTTTTTTTTGGGTGAACTGACACGGAGTGACCCAGTAATGCAGACCCCCCTCAAGGTGCTGTAGAACAAAAATGTGAATTCTGTGGGGTAAAAATTTCAATTTTTGATAGAACAATCCGAGACAATAGATACAGTTCCAGTTGCAGATGTTTTACAGGTTTCTATTGCAGTAAAGCACCTTTCTGTGAGTATCAGGGATGTCACAGCACTATGAGCTGCTTTACAGCGTCCTCCATTTTGATTTGGGGCGTGAAGCAAGCAGCAGCCTCCTGACAGCATCACCTTGAACCAGCACAACCAGCTCCTTCTTCTGCACACCTGGAAGCTTCTGCTGGGCTTTAATTACACTCCTAATGTCTGCAGGAGTTACCGTTTGGAAACAGGCGCCATCGAAGGAGGACTTCCTGTCCTAAGTCCTTAACCGACCAATCAGCACGCATTAGCAGCATGCTAGTGTTTTATGGGTAAAATCAGCTTCACTGAGAGAAAGACTGAAGGACAGAAGAGTCGTTTTATTCCAGCTCAGACACGTTATCCACGTTGCATTTATGGAAACTCATACAATTATTATTATTTTAGCCGTTTAGCTCCATTGACTCGTGTTCATTAGAGTACCCCCTGCTGCTCCCTCAGCTGACCTACAGTGAGACTAACAGGAAGTGGACTGGATCCAATACATCAGCTCTGATCACAGGTTATACCACACAGCTCTGACCTCTGACCTTTGTGTGTGTGTGTGTGCGTGTATGTGTCTCACCTTGGTCTCCTGGTCCAGACTGTGACAGAGAACCTGCCAAGGAGGCGTGTACCTGAACATCCTGCTGGTCTGATCTAGATCTCACTGGTTCTGGTTTTCGATGATGATGATGATGATGATGTCAGTCAGACTCACAGCCAGCAGGAACGAATCACCATCAGCCCTGAAGCAACAGCAACGTAAACAGGAAGTCACGAATTTTGAACTTCTCAAAATAAAGCTCCACTGATGAGACAAACAGATGTATTGATCAGTAATCAGAGAAATTTGGATTTTTTATGTTCTTAACTGCAAAAAGACAAAAATGTAAGAAGCAGATTTTCAGAATAAAGTTTTGATGTTGAAATAGTTTGAATGTTTCTCTCCCTGCTGTTTACTGGAGTTTTATTTTCAGTGATTGAGCTGGAAATGTTCAGTTGAACAAAAGGATTTTGTTCTTTATATTTTCACTTTTTCTTCTGATTGTTTTGTGTTTGTTACTGTGTTTGTTGTTGTTGTTATTATTGTTGTGTTGTTGTTGTGTACACAGTAGTGGCAGGTCGTTGCTGTTAAATTTAAGTAAAAGATTTGGGAATGAAACCTAAAATGTTTCCTCCAGTACGAGAACAATGAAGTATAAGAAGCAGTGCATTCTGGGAATTCAGTTTGGAAAACGAATCGAAAAATAAACAAACAGGAAGACAAGGATGCAGGAAGTTAAAATGCTGAAATTTTTTTTTTTTAGAAAATAAAGTCCTCTGAAAGATTTCAGAAACTAAACAGTAAACACAGCGATTCTATTTGTATCTAAATAAATACAAGCTACTTTCGGCTGCTCCCTTGTCACAAGGGGTCGCACATACTGTGTGTGCTGTTTGGGCATCACACATTAAAGTCAGTTTCTACTACACAGAAACACAAACAAACAAACAAACAGATGAATCAGGTCTCAGTCACAGCTGAAAAACATCTTTTTGTGTTTTCCTTTGTTTACAGAAAACTGCAAACAAATGTGTGACATCATCAGTAAACATTTCTGTTTGTGTAAACAGCATCAACCAATCACATCGACCGACTCCTGGAGGAGGTTGGGGCTAACATCCTTTGCATTTCACTACATCATCAAACCGGTTAATAAATCAAACCTCTGATCGATCACATGACTAGAGACAGGACACACAGGTAGGTGATGTTGTAATGATGCCACACAGGTAAATAAAAACAGAGAATAACATGGACTCACCCTGCAGAGTCGGCTCCAACAGACGGCTGATCCACGCCAACGCTGCTGGGGCGTGTGTGTGTGTGTGTGTGTGCGCGTGCTGGTTTCTCTGGCTTTGTGAGGACGTGCTGTCTGGTCCTCACTTTGCTTCAGACCTTCAGAGGAGCTGGTTTAATATTGAGTCAATGAATGAAATTTCAACATCAGAAGCTTCTGAATCAGGTTGTTGCCAAAAGTGAGACTAAAGGTGACAAATGAAAAGCAGGTTCTGATGTTTTTACTGTCAGTCAAACAGATAACAGAGGTCCTGTTATGTTAGTTGAGTTTTAATTTCTGTTCAGAGTAAAGCTGTAATTCCCAGGATAAAGCGGACTTTGAAATCGGAAAATCTTCTGCAGCTCCGTTGATGTGATATGCGATGCTTTCAGCATCAAAAATAAACCAGAAAATCTGGAATAACCTCAGGTCATTTTCAGATCCCATGGTTTTAGCTCTGTATACTTCTTTAAAGTTAATTATTTAATGTCAATTATTAAAAAGTCAGCTGAAAGCTTTTCATTCATTAACTTCAAATTAAGTGGGCCCTCTGGTGGGTCATAAAGGTACTGCACTGTGAGAGTCAGCAGTGTAAGATCATCAAGAGGACGAATGATAACGACTGAGTTTCATTCTACTAAATTTAAAATATATTTTTAAATTTCACACATTCACTGCTTCCTTCCCACTTTGATCAGTTAAAAAATACTAGAGCCGATATTTTGGGGAAAGTATCTAAGATCAAGTGTGCACACATCCAGCCAAGAAAGCTTTGAGTGGCAGAAAGAAGAGTCATAGCAGAGGAAAATGGTTGAGATAGGATCTTCTCCAGTCTGTGCCAGGACCCAAACTACAGTGTTTATTTACTTTATTTTTCTGAACTTTTCAGTAGCAACAACAGACAGAGCAATCAGTCACACTTTGACATGCATCACATATCAGAATGGATCGTATCACTACGCAAAAGGTCTGCAGTTCATTAATATCCACCATTATTTTTTATATTTGGAAGGTCCTTGTAAGTCACATCTATAGTTCTCCAGAAAGCCGAGAAACCCGATGTTCATATCCAAAGACCCGCCACCACCCTCTGCACAGAAAGAGACGGTGATAGTTGTGATAACAAACAACCAGACAAAACACAGCCCAGCATGATATTCATTTCTCTGAGTACTTTTCAAGCCTTGCAGTCTCAGAGAGAACGTCCATTGTCTTGAACTATTTTTATCCGTTCAAAGATTATTGGAGATTCTTTATTTAACTATTTCTTAGTTATCGCTTTCTTACTTGCAGTTAGTATTTGTAATAAATATTGGCTTGTTTATTTCATGCAGCCGGCACATTCCCCAAATAAATAACACTAAAATCAAAATTAATCTGTTACCTGTAACCTGTAATTAATCACATACTCCAACAATGACCGTGTTCAGGTGTTTTACTCTGTGACTGTCTTATTTTTGGAGTTATGAAAAACCTGAAAGTGTTTTTCCAGAAGAGTTCACTCCACAGACCCGAGCTTCAGGTCCCCTTCAGTTAGCTCTGTCTGCGTCTTTCTCCCACCTTGATTAAACCACACATTGTGGGGAGACCTCTGATTGTGAGTTTAGGACAATCCTAGATATCAGCTGTGTAGAAATAATACCCATATAGGTATCTTATATGTATCAATAAATAATTAAACTCTGGCCTTCCTCTCCTGTGGATTTCACATTTCTGACTACAGTGTTTAAAGAATAAATGTTTTAATTGTGCAGACTTTTTCTTAGCTTTCTTGTTTGTTTGGACTTTAATATGACTCAGTGTAAAATGGTCCTGGTAACGCAGCATGTTCAGAGTCCTCACTAGACACAAAGACAAACGTGTGGGGTTCCGTGTTGCTGAGCAGCAGAATTTGTCAGGAATGCTGCTGACCAACAGAAACACACACACACACACACACACACACACACACAGGTCAGTGAACAGAAACAGTGCAGTAAAGGACTCGAAGCAGTAAACATTCACACGGACTGAACACATGAAGTTTGGACTGGAGTTATTATAGTCCATTTTTATTTGTGTTTAGTTTTAAATCTCTTGTTTTGAATTCGGTTTGTGTTTGGTTAGTTTTCTGATTGGTTCTGCTGCTTTCGGTTTAGTTTCTATTGTTTGAAAATGGTCAGTTTACTTTTGACTTTTTAATGGGTTTAATGACGTTTAATGGGTTTTATTTGTCAGGAGCAAAACTGAAGAAGTTCATCACAGTAACAATAAAACCACCGGCTGCTAACACAAACAACACAAACACTGATTCACAAACAGACATGCAGGGATGAACCAAAACCTTGGCCGAATCTCAGTAAGTTAAATGTTTTTACAAACTAGTTTTGGTTTAAATAAGCTGGAACATGTGATCTTCTCTGTTCTCGCAGGAATCAGGCATCACACACTCTGGGATCTGCAGGTTAACGAGGTTTTATCATGCTTTGTGTAATTTGTGCTCTCACATGCAGCTCTGTGAGGTTAATGTTGGAACGGTTCAGAGCTGCATGTGCGAAAAACCAATCAATAAAACACAGAAAGAGCAGGAAGACTTCAGTGTCTTCAGCCTGTGTGCAGATTTCATTTTTAATGGAGCAGACTTCCACTTCTGAACCAATCAATGAGTAATAATAACAGGGTGAAAGCAGACCTGCTTCACTGTCAGGACATGTTGTTTCCTGCAGGGGGCGACACTGAGCCTCAGTCTGCAGGTTACCGAGGCAACAGGAGGAAGCTGCTGAACATCCAAACGATGCACAGAGGGGAATAAATCCATGCTGCCTCCATTCTCCCTCTGACTGTGTCCTCATTTTATCTTCCTCACCACAGCACAGCAGGACAGTCCGACTTCATGTTTGTATCTGCAGGAAAACCTTGATGGGATCACAGAGTCATTCAAACAGCAGCAGCTCTGAGAAACTTTCACATGTTTAGAAGCTGCTGAGCTTCCAGGAGCCACACATGCTGCTTCAGCATGAAATGCTCGAAAGATCAAATGAGATGACAGAAATGTAAGAATGTGAGGATGTTAGCAGCAGCCGAACTGTGCTGAAATCATAGACTGTATATAAATGATGGACGTGTCCACACTTTTGTCAGTGAGGTCCTGTCAGTGAAGCCTCGAGCTGATCGTTTCTCTGTCACATCGTCTTAGTGTTTTCATCACAAGCGAGGTGTTAAAAAGCTGCACGCTCATACGGTAGCAACCTGTCAATCACTGGTAGCCCTGCCCTAAATCCTCACCTGCTTCCTGGTCTTCTGTGACTCTAATGGGACTGTAATCTCCAAAGTGAACATCACGTTTTATCCTGTAAGACCTGAAACCAGCGACTGAGACCAGAATCTGGAAAGTGTTTACTGAACTCAGAGATCAGCTGAGCAGGAGGCTCATTTTCTCACAGACTTCTATACAATCAGACCAGAGGAGTCGCCCCTTGCTGGACGTTAGATAGACTGCAGGTTTAAGGAGTGGGTGAAACATGACGACAGATGAAGTTTGACAGACAGACACAAACTAATGAGCTGTTACTCAGAGCTGCTCACTGCAGATCTGAGCACAAGAGAAGCTGGTTTAGAGAAGTTTTTAAACTATTTTTCTATCAACAAACTAACTGATTAAATCCAATTATCAGCTGTGAAGTGTCTGAAGAAAAGCTTAAGGAATGTTTTCAAGAAAAGTGTTGTTGTAAGCTGGACTTTATGAATAAAACCGAGTTGAGTTTAATGTTCGTCATGTTTTAACTTCTAATATTTGGCCTGATTTGTACTGTGAGTGTTGGATCCTCTCAGCGAGCGTTGCTGAGTCAGTGGTCGGTTCTATCGGATTTTTAATGCAGTTTAATGGATCTCAGTCTGAGTGAATGCACACCTGAGCATCACCCCGTCTTCCTGTTTGGTTCACGTTACGTTAGACTTCCACTGCTCCACATTACAGAGCATTTCCACAAAGATAAAGATGAAGTTAAACGAGTGGCTTTCAAACTTTCAGAAGTCAAAAACGTGATTAACAATAAAAAAAGGAGACGTTTAATTTTAGTGAAATAAAGGATGACAGCATCAGCAAGCTCTCGTTTATTTTCCCACAGAAACCACTCAGTCTAGTTTTACTCCATGTGTTTTGAGAACTACTGGATTAAACTGGCTACTTCAACATGTTTCTGATGTGTTTCTTATTGTCTGAACATCAGCACAGCATCAGGGCCCGGCTGAGAAACAGCTTCGTCCCACGAGCTGTCAGACTGAAACACTGAAGACTCACAGCAGGGACTCACCGTGGGCAGTAACACTGAATGTTTACATTTGTACTCATATTTCTTTGCACCTTCTAAATGACTGATTTGGCTGTTAGTTGTTTGGCTCATCTCATCTTATTTATATCCCTGAGAGGTTTTTATTTTTTCTAAATTTAGATTTAAATTTTTTTTTTAAATTACCAATTTAGAGGTCTCACTTCATCACTCAGTTTTGCTCCCTCTCGTGTGTCCTCGTGTCTTGGAATGACCATAAACCTCTTGAATCTGGAATCTTGACTAACTTCATTACATACAGTTGGGCACATCGATCTAAAGGACCAAATTTCTGGGATTGACCGCTCACGGCAAGCAGAAAGAGAGGAAGACCGTGGCTGAAAAACAACCTGGAAACTGTTGCCTGTTGGTTTTAAATGTTCAAGTCACAGCCTGAATCAGTGCTGAAACATGAACTTTCAATTCAATTCAATTCAATTTTATTTATATAGCGCCAAATCACAACAACAGTCATCTCAAGGCGCTTTAAACTTAATTTAACTTTCTTCTGGTAAATGTTTGACTTGAACCTGAGAAGCTCTGAATTTGACCCCCTCCCTCGGCTCGTTCACCCTGATTCACCACTCAGCTCGTCTCTTCTGAATAGAGACTGACAAGGTCACAGAGTGGTCATCAGGAACCAGAACCAGAACCAGTTTTTAAGGATCGATCATTATCACAGATTCACTGAGAGGTCACTCAGAGGTTTTCACATCCTGGAAGCTGCTGATTGTTAGAAACTATATGCAGTGCCACCCTGTGGTGTGATGGAGAAAGCATTCAGGCTGCGACACGTAAAAAGTCCAGTTCAGCTCATTTTATTTCCTCTTTTAGAAAACTCAGAGAGCAGCTTCTAATAAATACAATCAGTATATTCATGGAGAGAGGAGGAGGAGGAGCTCACAAGCATCACAGCGCCGGGCAAAGGCTGAGGCTAATACTGAGGCTAAAGCTAATGCTAATGCTGTTCAGGTGCGCTGAGACATGCAGAGTAGAAAAGTAAAAAGGCTTCAAGAAAATAGAAAAAGTAAAGAAAGGTTTTATAAAACTGAATGGAGAAACAGGAAGTGATGTCGTGTTGTTAAAGGCGGGCTGTGGGCAGTGGGTGGAGTCCTTTTTATTTTTGTATTAGTGTGTTACATGTGAAGGCGGCACCCCCCCACAGATCACATGATGCTGCAGCACTTACAGGGCTGCTTCTCCTTCTTCACCTCCACCACTCCTCCCTTTGACTCCACCACCTCCCCTTCCTTCTCCCCATTGCTCGCCACTGGCGTTGCCCCTGGAGGTTTGGTGGCAGCAGGCAGCGCATTGGAGGTGGGAGGAGGTAGATCCGCCTCCTTCTCTCCACCCGGTGTCTTCCCATTGGGGTCATCGATGAGCACCAGCTCCGCCTTCACCGTGCCCTGCAGCCCCAGCACCTTCTTGGTCTCGTCTTCGTCCTCCACGCTCTGGTATCCCATGAACACCATGGTGACCGGGTTCTCGGTGCTCGCCTCAGCCACACTTGGCTCACCGCCTGGTTTGGCCTCCAGCCCGGTGATCTCCACTGGAACCCTGGGGAGCGGCGACTTGGGTCCTGTGGGCCTCACGTCCTTCTGAACCGCCCCTGTAAGGGGGGAGGTCATCGTGGTGACAGTCTTTGACATCATCGATGCCTCATCGGCTTTGTGGATGAGCTCTTCGACCTCAGAGGAACTCAGCAGGTGGACATCTTCACCGTTCAGCTCATGGACCACTGCGAGACAGGAAGAGACAGGTGAGGGTGAGAGTGGGACATCTAGACAGTCTATAAACAAACCTCTCTGAGTGATGTCACAGCGTGCTGGAGTACACCTGTGCATCTGCTTCCTTCAGCTGGAGATGCCACTCCTCCTCCTTCAGGCCTGAGCTGAACCTGATGAGGTGTTACCACCTGACTGTCAGGTGAGTGTTTATGAAGGTCATGCAGGACGGGCTGAGGCCGGTCTTTCTTTAGGAGAAGTAAACGCTGCTTTAAATAATAACTGAGTCTTTGACAGGAGGCTCACCAAAAACCACAAAACTGAATCTGAAGTTCCTCACACTTTAGTGGTCTTTCCACTGCAGGAAGTCGGAGCAGGAACAAGACAACACCCCTCAATCAGACCTGTTTCCAGTGTGCTGTACAACCCGATCTCCACAGTTTGGACACCGTGTGAAATGTTGCAATCATATTAAACCTGCAATTAATCAAATATAATACATAAACAACATATCAAATGTTGAATCTCATTTGGAATTTAATACCAGCGATAATAAAACTTCAGGAGAAAGGAAAGACTGTAAAAGGTGTGTAACACTAAGAAAACAGCTGGTGAAACATCTGCCAACTAAAGAGGTGAATGAGTGGGATGACTGGGTATAAAAAGACCCCCCCAGAGAGGCTGAGAGTTTCAAAGGTAAAGATGTGGAGGAGTTCAGCACTCTATGAAAGACTGTGGGTAAAGAGTTCAGCAATTTAAGAACAAAGAAGCAGTGATTCCATCATCCACGGTTCATAATCTCATGAAAAGATCCAGAGAGCCTGAAACATCTGTGCAGACAGGGAGCAGCTGCAGAGCTGGATGTTGGTGGTGTTCAGGCCCTCAGACCTGATTCAGTGCTGGAAATCACTGCGTGGACTCAGGAACACGTCGGAAAACCATCAGCAGTGAACACAGATCATCACTGCATTAAGTTCAAACTCTACCATGCAAAGAACAAACAGAGGAACAAGATCCAGAAACACCACTGCCTCCTCTGAGCTCATTTAAGGTGGACTGAGGCAGAGTGGAAAACTCTCTGACCAATCAGAATCTGAGATTCTGTTTGGAAATCATGGAAGTTTAAAGAGGAGAGGGACCATCTGGCTTGGTATAAGCACACGGTTCAAAGCAGCATCCCTGATGGACATCCCTGTGAAGGCCTCGTTAATGCTGAACCTGCAGGTTTAGGAGAAACATCTGCTGCCATCCAGACAACATCTGTTTCAGGGAAGCTCTTTCTGATTTCAGGGTTAGGGTTGGGCCAAACCACAGCAGCATGGCTCTATAGGAAGAGTCCGACTGCTAAACTGACCTGAGTACAGTCCAGACCATCACCCACTAAAACATCTGGACAAACACCAGAGAGGAGCAGCTGGAGTCCTGCATCAACAAGAAGGAAACATCTGGCTTCAAATTGCAGCAGCTGCTCTCCTCAGTTCAAACACTGAGAACGTTAAAGAGGAGCTGCTGCAGCTCAGAGGAAAACAAGCTGCTGGAAAAAAAAATGATTATAACACGCTGCCAAAATAAATTCAACATCAGCTGACAGTTTAAAAATATCTAATTTGTCAGTTTCAACATTTCATATGTTGTCTTTGGACTCTTTTCAATCAACTGCATGTTTTAAATATATCTGTAACATACTGAACTTTATATATTTTAATTTCACCCTTTTTTGGAAGGAGGGCTGCTGGATCTGCTGGACTCACAAGGTGACAGAATAATTTTATGAGAGCTTTGACCGTGGCGTTGATTCAGAGCCGCGACAAAAATACAAGAGACCAAGACGGCTGCAGTGTTTCTAGTGGTGTTTCTGCTGTGTTTCTACTGTGTTTCAGGTGATCTTTCTACTGTGTTTCAGGTGGTGTTTCTGATGATGTTTCTGCTGTGTTTCTACTGTGTTTCAGGTGGTGTTTCTGATGATGTTTCTGCTGTGTTTCTACTGTGTTTCTGGTGGCGTTTCTGCTGTGTTTCAGGTGGTGTTTCTGGTAATATTTCTGGTGGTTTTTCTGGTGGTGAATCTGCTGTGTTTCTGGTGATCTTTCTGCTGTGTTTCTGGTGATCTTTCTGGCAGTGTTTCTGGTGGTGTTTCTGGTAGTGTTTCTGCTGTGTTTCTGGTGATCTTTCTGCTGTGTTTCAGGTGGTGTTTCTGCTGTGTTTCTGGTGGGGTTTCTGGAGGTGTTTCTGGTGATGTTTCTGCTGTGTTTCTACTGTGTTTCAGGTGATGTTTCTACTGTGTTTCAGGTGGTGTTTCTGGTAATATTTCTGGTGTGTTTCAGGTGGTGTTTCTGGTGGTGTTTCTGCTGTGTTTCTGGTGATCTTTCTGCTGTGTTTCAGGTGGTGTTTCTGCTGTGTTTCTGGTGTTCTTTCTGCTGTGTTTCTGCTGTGTTTCTGGTGGTGAGTCTGCTGTGTTTCTGCCGTGTTTCTGGTGGTATTTCAAGCAGTGCTTCTGCT
>VUQI01011744.1:10102-23775 GCA_015106735.1 Paratilapia polleni
AGATGCTGGTCTTTCTCTTTTTTATGACAGGGAGAACGTGAACATTTTGTCCTCAAAGTTGATGTGTTAGAAGCAGGAAAAATGGACAAGCGTGAGGATTTGAGCGAATCTGACAAGGGCCAAATTGTGATGGCTAGACTGGGTCAGAGCATCTCCAGAACTGCAGCTCTTGTGGGGTGTTCCTGGTCTGCAGTGGTCAGTAGCTATCAAAAGTGGTCCAAGGAAGGAACAGTGGTGAAGCGGCGACAGGGTCATTGATGCACGTGGGGAGTGAAGGCTGGCCTGTGTGGTCCAATCCAACAGACAAGCTACTGTAGCTCAAACTGCCGAAGAAGCAATGCTGTTTCTGATAGAAAGGTGTCAGAATACACAGTGCATTGCAGTTTGTTGCGTATGGTCAGCAAAAGGGGGACCAACACAATATTAGGCAGGCGGTCATAATGTCATGCCTGATCGGTGTATAGCACCAATTCACAACAATGGTTAAGGCGCTTTATACTGTAAGGTAAAGACCCTACAATATTAGAGAGAAAATCCCAACAACCAGATGATCCCCTATGAGCAAGCACTTGGTGACAGCAGGAAGGAAGAACTCCCTTTTAACAGGAAGAGACCTCCAGCAGAGCCAGGCTCAGGGAGGGGCAGCCTTCTGCAATAACCGGTTAGAGGTGATGGGAAAGAGAGGACAAAACACAATCTACTGGAGAGTGAAGACAAAAGTTAATAACATGTAGTAGTGGCATTTAAATGCATCAGGAGTAAAAAGAAGGGAGTGGAGAGGAAAAAGGAGGAGCCTGGTTCTGCCTGAGGTTTCCTCCTGTTAAAAGGGAGTTTTTCTTCCCACTGTCACCAAGTGCTTGCTCATAGGGGATCGTCTGACTGTTGGGTCTTTACCCCACAATATAAAGCATCTTGAGGCGACTGTTGTCATGATTTGGCCCTATATAAATAAAACTGAATTGAAATGAAATGCTCAGTGCCTGTAGCAGCATAACTGATGGTTCAGGGTTGCGTGATCCAGCCCCAAGTTTAAGCTTTATAAAAAAGGAAAGCTTTAAGCCTGATCTTAAAAGGAGAGAAATTGTATGTCTCCTCAACCCAAACTGGGAGTTGGTTCCACAGGAGAGGGGCCCAATAGATGAAGGCTCTGCCACCCATTCTACTTTTACTAACTCTAAGAACCACAAGTAAGCCTGTTTAAAGAAATGGGGCATATAAGGGGATATGGTCACCATAGTACTACTACTACTACTAATAATAATAAATTGCCTGATTTGTTGATTGTAGGCCATTCCCATACTCACGGTCCAACTTTTCAAATTACACAACAAAAGACATTTACAAAAATGACACACAAAAAAATGTTCAGTTAAGTTTACAATACCATGAACATGGCTTTTATTACCTGTCAGCAAACCCACTTCCAAGCAGGCTGCTTATTTAACTCGATGTAATTTCATTTCCTTATCTAGCTGAATAGCACTGGCATTAGCTTTGAAGTTAGACAACAGATAGTAGTGATAAGGGGAAATACATATATCAGTATAATGAGCGAGCATGTGTAACACCAGCCTAAACCAGAGAAGACGAAAACAGGATATCAAATATTTCTCTGTCGTCGATGGGGTCGTGGAGTTCTTCATCCTCTTCGGACGCTGTCAGCAGCCTCTCCCCCGACCGCTGGAAAATCACAGGGTTCGCGTTCTCCAAGCGGGCCCCCCCAGACATGTTCAGACTTTATTTTAGTCCACGTTAAACAGTAAACGTCTTAATTTGTAAGAGCCGTGTAGCAACACACAAACACTGAAGAACTAGCGCCCTCGTGAAGCACTTCCTGGAATAACGGAAAGCGATAGAGTCCAAAACACGAAGGGGCTTCAAAGTCTTAAAGGAACAGTTCACCCAAAAGTTTTTTCTGTAAATAGATACCATAGACGGTGCCCCTTAATAAGATATTGAATTAACTGAGTGATTTTTTTTTTTCGTTTAGCTTTCCTAATACTTGTTGTCATATTCCTTGTCATTTTCTAATATTTTCAGTCTTGAACGCTTCGGTGGTGCCTGGAAGAAATATCCCTTTACTGACAGTTGTGGCTCCCTGTTTGTCCTGCAGATGGCAGATACTGCCCACTTTAGCCCTTAACAGCAACACCCATACAATACGGTTTTAATAGTATAGTAATAATAGCAATATACTGACCACAATCAGCTCACTTCCACATGTCTATTCACTTGTGTTAATTTTTTTTGTAAAATACCATATATTTCTTTTATATTTTGCACACTGGAATCAGACAGACTTCAAATCTAATATGCAACTCCTTTCAAACACATTTTACATATTATCTAAGGGACAGGGACTCTGCTTTTCATCTGTGTGGAATAGAAAAAGATAAAAACTGTATCCTAATGTAATTTTGACAGGCAACTGATGGAAGGTTAGGTATGTGGATAAGCAATGACCCATTTTTACTCCACTAGCTTTAAGTTCTCGGTTAGAAATCTATCTTTCTGCAAAGCTTAAATAAGTTTCTTAGATTTTGTATCTATATTCAAAGCTATACTGGTGTCTACAATGTAACACAGTAATTATACCATCTTAATGTTAAGTTATTGTAATAATTATCTTTGAAAATTTTACAGCACAAGAGTTAAAGCACAGGTGTTATGCTTAATACTGACACTTTAAAAAGATTAAATTATTATATGTTCTTCACTTCTGTGCTACACAATCATCGTCAGCAGTAACATGAGATAAGATGTTTATTCCATCAAGACACAATCTTAATGAGCTGCTGGAGTCTCTAGAAATGTGGGAGCGTGGTCGATGTAAAGTTTCTCTTCAACGTGATATGTTCACCTTTTGAAGAAAATGTGCATATAATGAGGTTGCATATGGCTGCTGACACATGTTTTAATAAAAATGTCATGGATAAGGGCTGCGGCAGTGGAAAAGGGCAAAACTATTTTCCTAACTGTGACAATAGGGACTAACAACCTTTAGATTCACAATTCTAGCTTCAGGTGGTAAAATGTTTTTATGAGGAGTTGTTCTAACAGTGAATATTTTTGCTAACTGCAGTTCATGCAAGAATTATATCATCAGCACAGATGACTCCAACATTTCAGTGACATGCAACCACTACAAATAAAAGATGGAAACATTTTTATTAAAAGGCAAAATCTTAATGAGCTGCTAAATCAAAATCATATCAACAATATTATTACCAATCTGATATCTCAAAAGCTCAATTTCTAATCAGAACAGCTGATTAGAAAACATTGAGCATTTTAGGATGAAACTTTTAGAAGCACACAGACAAATGAGGCACAAACAGGAAAGTTAAATGCTTCACATTAATGCAGTGCACTATCAGAATGAAAAGTAAAGGTTTGTTGCTGCATAATGTTGAGAGTCCAGAGAGGTGAGCTTTTCATGGTCTGACATTGTGAACGTGAACGAAATAACATCCTGTTTTGAAGTCAAAACATTTGTGAAAAATGAACAATGTTTGTCAGACATGTATTTCTTAAGCTTCTGAATTTAAAGCAGTCTTCTTAACAACAATAATAAAAAGGAGCTACCTGTGCAGACCAACTTGCAGCTGCCATGCACTGTGTGCATTTTATGATTATTTCTCATTTGGTCTTTGTGTTCAGTAGGGATCCCATATTTATTTTAGAACAATTGCTGCTGGTGAGCCTAGAGCAGCACACCTGATGTGCATAATATATAGATAACAAAGCTGTAGACAACCAATACACAGCCTGTCATATAAATAGCAGCAAATACTAGCAATATGCAGACATATGGGTAGGTTATTTTCATGGTATTCACAAAGATCAGGCTTTGGAGGGCTATAGAGTTAATTTTATTCTAAAGAGGTCTTTAGGCTTCAAAAGATGCCTGTAAAATTACTTCCCCAATTCCAGCTTCATACCACAAGTTGGAATTGGGGAAGCTGCTTATAATATTTGACAATGTTCATTACTTTGTGAAACAGACAAACTCACATGCACAGCCACTTAGTGCAAAAGTTGATCAGGTGCACAGAGATGAAGACATTTGTAAGGTCTGAACTTCCCTCTCAATTCTCCTTTGAAATTACTGTAGCTCATTTTCTTTGAGGGAAGACTGTATGCATGGGGGTGCATGCATGAACCCTGTTAGAATGATAAGGTGGTTAAACAACATACACTGTAATGTGTAGGTGGCCATGTATAGACAAAAATACTGGACCACCTACACATTACACCCACAGGGGGCTGCTCAGCCATGGGAACCCATGCCATGAAGCTCCCAGTGTACAGTTTTTATGCTGATGTTAATTCCAGAGGAGGTTTGGGACTCCTCTGGAGCCACTTCATGGCTGAGTTGCTGTGGTTACTTAATGCTTCCCGTTTGCAATAATACCACTTACAGTTGATTGTGGAATATCAAAGAGGGAAGAAATTTCACAAACTGACTTGTTGCAACAGAGACTTCCTATTGCAGTACCATGCTCGCATTCAGTGAGCTCTTTAGAATGACCCATTGTTTCAGAAATGTTCGCGAAGGAAAATTGCATGGCTAGGTGCTTGACTTTATACATCTGTGGCAATTGGACTGAAAAAACCTGAAATCAGAGATTAAGAGGTGTGGCTTAACACTTTTGTCCATATACTGTATCAGATGAACTTTTAACTGCAAGAAGATCATGGTCTTTACATTTGTCTATTGGAAGTTAGTTGAACGCATAATAAAGACTAAAGACAAGATAAATATGATTCATCCTACTCAGAGGACTGCAGTCACACCAGAGTGCAAGCTGGTGTTTAACATTAGCAGTGTATGTGTAGATACTGTACCTCTGATATTATCAGAGGCATAGTCTGTACAAGCCACGGTTTACCACAAACATGTTTCCCTCTTTGCTGTGTGATGTAAAGATAATATCAAGTCAGGCAAGAAATTTTCAACCATTCTTTTGAGATGCAGAGAACTTCATCTCTATTGAGATCTTGATTCCATTTATATGTTGTACAATGTATCCTATCACAATGATAGGAAACACTGAACACTATCACTATCACAATGAAAGTCCTGAGGAGCAGACAACAACTAAAGTACCCTGCATGTTAGTGTGTTGGTAGTCTGTAGGTGCTAGGCAGAGCTTTGCAGACCCACATCTGTGTGTTATAGCTGTCTATTGTCCCCTGGGGCCACTGTCAAAAATGTGTGGAACAGCCAGTAATGTGGGCTGCTCTTGTTCATGTTTGTGCCATTGTTGGTCCTTTAGGTTTGCCCCAGCTGCTGAGAAGAAGGAAGTCATAATATACTATTAACTTTGTAGTGACAGGAAACTGAGTATTAAATAAACTGTCCAGTGCAACTACTGTCTGTTCTCATCTTTGCTTTTTTTCATCTTTGATGTTTTTAACACTTCTCCCTGTTCATGGTGAACTCTGCTGTTGCTCTCTTTCCTGTTTAAGCCAACTTTTTGACTAATCAGTATTCGACTTGCGTATAGTGTCACTTTGGCTTTTTGGAGGTGAACAAAAAGAGGAAAAAATAAAGAGGTTTATTTTATTATTTTATTTATTTATATTTTTGGAAACAGAAATGTAAGAGAAACAAGACTAAAGCTTCCCGGAGATCAAGTCTTGTCTGGCATGACTTCTAGGTTTTGCTGTCACCCTTTACTTGATTACTACTTTGATCATGGCTTAGGTTTCTAAAGTTCAAGACATTATAGAAACCTTACCATTTAAATCTTTTTATGTAATGTTGCATATCAAGAAAAAAGATAAATTTTCTAGATTACCAGGGTGCTGAGTTCCAGAGATTACTCATATTTCCAAATCTGCTTTAGACAACTGACCAATATTTAGTACATTCATATATTTCAAACTGACATTTAGCTTGTTTAAGACTTGTTATGGCTGTGTAATTAAGCCCACAAAGACCACAACCTTTTGTACTATAGGTTTTGGCCAGTGGAGTACATAAAATATATTATACATACTGTAGGCTATATTTTTCAGGCTTTGCAGTCTCACATAGGGCTTCTGTGTCTCCTCAGAAAATCTGGTGCTTTTCATCATTCATGAATTACTGAATTAAATATACAAGGTCAAAGGTAAACTGATGGCTGAGAAATACAAACTACAGAAACTAGAGAAACTTTTTTTTTCTCTATGAAGTTACAGCCAGAAGTAAAATGCGAACAGTGAAGTTTGAATATAAGCATGTATATTATGTGCTCCCTAATGCTAAACTTATGTTTTGTTATTCACTGAATTAAACATGAAATTACAAGAATCAAACTCTTTTAATCTTTAATCATTTATGTGACTCACAGTTTATGCCCCATACTGTGAGATAACAGATGAGAGACGCAAACTCAGAATCCACAAAAAAAGGAAAAAGGGGAAAGTATTGAAGCATTGCTGTTCTGACAAAGTATTGTTCAGGTTTTTAAGACCACGTATTGTTCCAGTTGAAAAGTTAATAACTATGTGTTTCATAATTGAAGGCTTTTATAAACATTCACATTTTACTTTTCTGGAGTTTGCTCATTGTTTCACATTAATGTGCATGTTCAGAGTGACTGCAACAGTCACAAAAAGACAGCCCATGATGGTGACTTACTTTGGAAAGCAATTTCGATGCAGCAAGAGTTTCTTTTCTGCTTTCACCTCGGCCTCGGGGGAATTAGGTGAAGGCATCACCAAAAGAAGCTGTCTTTCCAATAACTATTTATAAACAGCATGTGGCAGAACATTTATTGAGGGCATCAATTAAATTAGCTCCCAGTTTTTAACAATGGCTTCAGCATTTTGTGAGTCTTATTTAACAGCATGTTTTTATGGGCTGTTTATGGTGATGTGAACTAAGCTCTCTAACAGCAGGTTTGGTGGCACTCTGCAGTATAATGTGGCTTCCTTCCTGAGTCAGTGTTAATTAATAATTTCATCATTTTTGTTCAGGAGGGAAGCAGCACAGATTTCAGGGAGACACAGAGACTTACAGAGGGAGATAGAGAGGTGAAAACACAGGAAGATGAGACAGGTTTTCACTTAGGCACAGTCACTCGTCATCTCTCATAATAGTTGGAGCGTTCATCGTTCACTCTCCGCCTGAAGTACTGGATGTCAAGGGAGCTGATAAAAAATACTTGCGTTCAGCCACACAGAGAAGTAAACGCCTGTTCAAAAACATGAAAAAAAATCCCGGTTCAGTTTTATAGAAAAGGCATTTAGACATGTAGCTCATCTCTTCAATGTCCAGAAATTATTGAAATTGTGTTGCCTTGCAAATCTGAATCCAGCCTAAAAGAAACAAAAAAAAAGCTTATATATTTTATGATGTTTTCAAACCTGTCAGGGGCTCTGAGTCAGTTTGAATCTCTACTGTTCTCTGAAGTATTTTGACTGCTGATTCCATGGTAATGAGATAGTGAGCATGCTTTCAGTCAGGGCTGTATTTGAGTCATTTCTTCCTTAGACATCCTTAACTCTTTCAGCTGCTTCACATGGAATACCCTCTGGTTTGTTTTTATTTTATGTCATATAACCTATATTTCTTTTAGAACAGGAAAAAAGTGGAACTGTCATCTGTTTGTTTTCACCTCCTGGCCATTCGTCTTTATGCAACTAACATCCCTCTGATGGCATGCTTGTTGTTCTCCATTTTAGTGCCATTCAGCTCCACAGACACCTCTCAGTGTATTTATCTGTCACGACATATGACCTCCTATTAGACATGAGTGTTTTCTGGCTATTCATTGACTTGTGGGGAAATGAGCCTTCAGTAAGGGGTGGGCAACATGACATCTCTCTGATAGCAACATGTAATAGTTTATTTCCACAGATCCCTGCCCTCCAGCATTGGCAACAGTATTTGCACATATCAATCACATACATACATCATGGTGGCTTATACATAATGTTGATCATTTCATTAAGAATATAGGAGCTGGGGTGTACTCCGCCAACCAGAAAGCCTTCTCTTTGAATAACAATGCCAATTTCGTGACCCAGATGCACAGCACTTGAACACAAGTTAATAATTTTTAACAAGGAGTTTTTAAAAATAGAATATGTATTTTAAGTTGTGTTTTTGGCTGATCAGAGAGCAGAAAGGTGAAGAAAGGCTGGCAGAACTTGCAGGTGGCCAGGCTGATGCAGTTAGCTGTAGGTGGATTGAATAACAACAAGGTGAGGAGATTGAAGTGAGGCAGGCAGACAAGGTGGTGAAATAATCTAAGCACAGGGGAGTAGATTTAGTTTGAAGCAGAAACCCAAAGGCCTCAGTGTAACTACCAGTGATGCTAGAGTGTGACCAGAGAGCCGAGGTAGATATTCTACTCGGGAAGAGTCGATGAGCCACGGGAGTGCACGCTGGTTGGAGCGAAGCCAGAGGGATGTGAACAGAAACAACAAAGGAAGCAAAAACAGGAGACAAAAGGAGACGGACAACAGAGGAAGAAAAGAAGAGGTACAATCAGGACCATAACAGGACCAGCCTTTAGTGTCCTCATCTAAAGACAGTTTAACACGGAAGAATAGACCCTTTCACAGCAAACTAGTCATTTTAGTTTAATCTAGTACTGAAAGAATACTTGATAAGAGACTTTTCCAACATGGGCCAGACAAAAATTAAACATTTTGAGATGTTTTCTTGAAAATTGTGAAATCCATTTTTAATTTTATGGAGTAAACAATCAATTATTGACAAAACAAAAACAAACAGCCAACAAAAACCCCACTCTTACCGTAAATGCAGTGCTTGCTTTAGTTCCTTTCCACCACTGCTTGCTTTTCAGCAAATTCTCAGATGCTCCTCCAGGCCTTTAAATCTTCAACAAATTTTTGGGGATCTAATGTTGATAGCCTCAAAATTTTAATGTGAATAATAATTTTCAAATATAATTATCACGAAAATGCAAAGGAAAAAGGAAATTATTCCTGATTAAACTGTCCTTTGAGCCCAATAAATTTAAAGAAAAGTTCAGCAGAAGAGCCTTAACAACTTATCCCACATATGAAATGCTTGAAATTAAAATGAGACAGGCTTTTTTTCCCTAACTGTCCTCTGTGGTCCATCCAACAAGTCTAGAATCGATAAACGCTCATTAAATTCCCAACATGATCCCTGAAGCTCAGTTTGATCACAACGTTGAAGTTTGGTGTGGGCTGAACCCTTGGAGGTCATACATTTCCAGACATAGCAGTTATCAGTTAATGCCCAAACTCATGCTGGCAAGAACAGAGGATGAGTTGGTCCTATTTTTCTGTGGAAATATTTCTGATGTTGGAGATATAGATCAATGACTTTCCCCCATTGCTCTCATCCCTTGTGTTTTCTCAGACTGACTGCTAAACATTTCAGCTGCTCTTGTGTATGTGTGTGATTCACAACACACAAAATATCAGCTTTTGAAAGATTGCAACATTTTTGATGTTTCTTGTTCGGTCTGCAGTTACATTTCAGAGCCTTTTGCTTTTGGCAAGACTTTTGAATTCTCTCTGCAGGGCATTCTGGTTAGTTTTATATTGAAAAACATCTTTTACAAGAGCTTTAAAGCAGGCTTGGCTTTGCTGTCTTTTAAAAGCCATGTGGAGCCTTTGACCAGTCACCTGTCTGATTACCCAGACAAGTATCAAAAAAAAACCAGTGGTGAAAAAGACTAAGATATTGAATATTACATTCTGTTTGTAGCAAAGATTGAGTTAAGAAAAATATTTTCTTTTAAAGAAATACATAGCCTGTTCTGTAGAGGAAGATGGTTGCCATGAGCCCGTTTATTTTCTAAAAACAAAGTGACATTAGAGAAAAAGACAAGAAGACAGACCCTGCAGCCAGTTAGTGAACCTCCGAATAGCTTCATGAGAGGGTGCTGGTTGTTTTTCTCTCTTGCAGTCAGATTTATGTAGGAAAGATTGTGATAAATGTACCTGCTGTCCGTGGAGGGATGAGGGAGAAACAGAGAGACAGGGCTTCAGAGGGAGACTTCAGTATGAAAGGATCATAAGATTTTAGTAGAGTGAGTTCAGACAGTGACACATGAGGGTATAGAGGGAGAAATCATTTTGTATTGATTCAGCCTCACACACAAGCACAAAATAAGCTCAACATTTCACCAAATGTGCCAATAACAAAATGAAACCTTGATCTGTTTAAATCTACAGTTTATTTTTTCATCTGATATTGTTTCTCTGTTGACATCCAGTTTAATGGTGACACTCACTGCCACTTTATTAGGTACACCTGTTCAACTGCTCATTAATGCAAGCATGTAATGAGCCAATCACATGGCAGCAAGTCAGTGCATTTAGGCATGTAGACATAGACCTGCTGAAGTTCAAACCAAGCATCAGAATGTGGAAGAAAGGTGATTTAAGTGACTTTGAACTTGGCATGGTTATTGGTGCCAGACAGGCTGTTCTGAGTATTTGAGAAGCTGCTGACTACTGCACAGCCAACCGTAAGTTTCACAGAGAACAGAGGTTATTGAACCCACAGCATGTCAAACCTTGAAGCAGATGGGCTACAGCAGCAGAAGACCATACTGGATGCAAGTCCTGTCAACAAAGAACAGGAAACTGAAACTTCAAACGGGCTCATCAAAATTGGACAATAGAAAAAAAAAGGTTGTCTGGTCTGATGAGTCAGATGGTAGGGTCAGAATTTGGTGCAAACCACATGAAAGCATGGATCCACCCTGCCTTGTATCAACAGTTCAGGCTGCTGGTGGTGTAATTGTGTGGGGGATATTTTCTTGGCACACTTTTGGCCTCTTAGTACCAATTGAGAATCGTTTGAACTCCACAGCCTACCTGCGTATTGTTGCTGACCATGTCCATCCCTTTACAATCACAGTATATCCATCTTCTGATGGCTGCTTCCAGCAGGATAACACGCCATGTCTCAAAGCTCAAACCATCTCAAACTGGTTTCTTGAACATAACAATGAGTTCACTGTACTCAAATGGCCAAAGTTTTAGACATATTTCCACTAAAACTACACTGGTTGGGGTGACAAGTGATTGTTTTGTCATTGATGACTCAGCCTCATCTTTGCCTTCCTGGTGCTCCATGGATACTATTGATCACAACTTGCTATTACACCATCTCCTGAAGCATCCAAGAGGCACTTTGCAAAATCAATTTGTCTAAAATTTATTGGGAGAAGACTGCAGTGAGTCAAGTGCTCCTCAAGTGCAAATATAAAAAGATTATGTCACAGTTCAAGTAGGCAATGACCAATTTGCTATGCATAACTGCAGCTTTACTCCAAGACACAGCATCACTTTGTTACTTTAAGGCTGCTGGCTGAGATGTATTTTAACAAGAGAAAACGATACCCCTGATAAATGAAACATTGATGTCACGCTGCATGCATATTTTTTTATGTATGTTCTGTGTCCTGCAATTTGGGGCACATGTACAAGCTGCCCTTGTGGTGTGAGGGTTGTAGTATCTCAGCCACATATGTGTTGAGTATTTAACACATTCAGATTGTTAAGCTGCCACAGTAAGTATACTCAAAGTCAATATGCATATGTGTTTTGTGAGCATGCTTAGTTTAGTTCAGATCTTTTTTGCGTGTGTGCTAACAACATTTTCAGGACACCATCATAAAATATTAAAGCACAACAAAACAATGAAACAATAAAGGACACTGAAGGTATAAAGTCTATATATACACACAAAACCAAACAATAGAGTTAGTGGTTGTTAAAGCAGACAGAGCTACTCACAGCTGCAGATACTTAAAGTAAATGGTGAATATGGTGGTTAATTCTCTGGAAAATAATCATTGGTTTTGGCAGTGTGATCTAAAGACAGCTGACTTCATCACTTCCAGTTTGCTTACTTTTTTCCTTCAAAAACTTTATTAGTCATAATGATATATCAACAACAACAACAGACAATAACAATACAAAGGCAAACAAAGAAAATAAACAATCAAATTAAACAATAGCAAGGCTCAAATATGATACCCATAAACATGAAAATGTAAAAAAAAAAAATGTACAAGATGATGTCGCTCTACCACATACCATCAGACCAGCTTTAATATGGCTAATGTGCTTTGGTATTAATTCTTCAAATCTCTGGAAATCTACTGGAAGGATTGAACATCATTCTTCCAAAAGATATTCCCACATTTGGTGTTTAGATGATGGTGATGGAGAGCGCTCTGTAAAGAGTCCAAAATCTCCCCTAAGTGCTTTATTGGGTTGAGATCTGATGACTGTGATATTCACAGCAAATGATTCAAATCATTTTCACATTCATTAAACCATTCAGTGACCCCATTTTCATTCCGTGAGAGACCACTCCCATCTAGGAATGTTGCATAGTAAAAAACAGTTAATCGCTTAGAACAACTTTCCACTGATTTGCTGTGGTCCTTTCCTTTAAAGGGACACATTTCCGCTAACCATACCTGTAAAATAACCACCCACAGCATAACAGAGCTGCCTTATTACCTCGCGGTGACAAGGTACCAATTTCACCCATTTGTAATTTGACATAGCTGTTGTATTGGCTGGTTCATATGTGCATGCATTTGAAAAAGAAACTCATTTGAAACCCAAGTTAGCGAGACTTTTGGCTGTTTTTTTCATTCACAGGATGTAACTTTGGTATACACTAATAAATATGTAGTATATTGCAGTTACTATACTTACTACAGTAAAGTGGTATGGAAGTAGGACAGAGCTGAAGAGAGCCACAAGAAAATACACAGACGGACCAAATCCATGACCATGTACTGTTACACCAAATATAAACAACAAGTTAATGATAAACTTGCATTAACACAGGTTTATCAGCTGTACACTACCACAGCAAGAACAACTTTCTGAAGTGGAAATGCTCTGCTTTAAACGGGTTGGTAACCACCAGCAGCTGTGTCTTTTTCGGCCAGTGTCTAACACTCCACGCCTCAGCCAACATTTCCTATCCTGTCATTAGAGAAGATTGGGTCTCTGTTGACCTTTTACTGTAATTATGTTCTGTCAGTGTGGCCTGTCTGCTGCTCTCAGTCTAATTCATATTTGGCTCAACAGAAGGAACAGTCTCCCTGGAAAATGACAAAGAAATAAGGCAGTTATAAAACTAAGCTTACAGAAAGTAATATCTATCTTTCCATCTATCTATCTTTACTCCTTCATGTGGCCCTCTACTTTTCCAGGGCAGTAGAAGCTTCCAGCTGAGCACTGACCTATTTAACTCCAAAATGAGACTCTGTTTGGAAGGATCTGTTTTTTAAGTATAGCACTGATGCTGCGGTTTGATCTATGAGGGCTTTCAGGGTTTAGCGGCCTGATAGCCTGGTAGAGGAGAGGCTGAGGAGAGAGCAAACAGGCCAGCACAGAGGGTTTTGGAGGAAAATGACCTCAGTATGATGCATTACTTTCCTATTTCTCTAATAGTAACTGAAGATTGGGGCTTGAACATAAAATATTTGCAGTTTTTCAGAATGAAAACAAAATAAATTATGAAAAATTTTAAAGCACTTTAAGTAAGAGAAATCCCCATTTAATAAATGAGCTGCCATATTTTTGTCATACATAGATATATTGCAGGAATGAACCACTTACTGGGCTGGTGTGTGGATTTCTAGTTGAATTAGAGGGTGTTGGCAAAAAAAAAAAAAAAAAAAAGGGGGGGGGAGGAA
>VUQI01011744.1:24700-35979 GCA_015106735.1 Paratilapia polleni
AAGAAAAAAAAAAAAAAAAAAAAAAAAACAAAAAAAAAAAAAAAACAAAAAAAAAAAAAAAAAAAAAAAAACAAAGCAAACAAGCAAAAAAAAAAAAAAGAAAAAAATGTGATAGATGGAAGTAAAACATGCAAAGCAAAATGTTTTGGATTCCAACATAGAAGGAAATCTAGTTGAGTTATGGCTGCAGACGGTTGTTTGTGTGATGTGTCCTCCAGCTTTTATTTTAGTATAGAGATATAATTTGTGCTTCAATAAATTATGTTCAGTTCTTTCAGAGTTTAAGTTTTAAACCATTTGGCCATCAGACTCCAATAAACAGCATAGCAGAGCTGAATCCCAACAATAGTAGGATGTAGGACAGGACTACCCCAGAGTTTAGATGCTGATGGTGGTGGTGAAGATGAAGCAGATCAATACTTCTATGAAGATGGAGAGGAGGTAGGTCACATGAATGAGAGTCTAAAAGGCAGAATGAGTCTGCTTGCATAATGCAGGCAAGAAAATTATTAGACCAGAGTGCTGATGAAGGATTGGGTTTGCCATGTTACACAATGTGGTTTGCGAAGAAATTATAAGATTGCTAAAATCACAGTGTGTAGAGCCTGTGTGATCCAGAGGCAGTATTTTATTTATGCTTTATTAGTTTCATGGATTTAGGTTAAAATATATTGTCCTGTTATTCCTCCTCGCTTTAACTTACTAACTAAATAATTTACACCTGCTAACGTCCACTCTTATGAAAGACACTGACTCCAACCAGTTGGGACAGAGCATTCCTCAGGCTGGAACCAATGGGATCCCTGGGTTGAGGGACAGCTGCCTGACACAGCAGGGAAAGGCAAAGAGGAGGAAGAGACTGAGACAGACCCATGGAGGGGAAAGACAGTGCTTGGGAAGCCATGGTGGAAGAATTTGGTATTGGTGAATGTCCAGTGGCAGCAGTTCTAGCACTGGGTTAATAGCAGAACACTAAGAAATCTACTGTGGGATTGTGTGACAGTGGGGTCTGTATTGTGGCCCCAATTTCAAGGAGTTTCTCCCGGCATGAACACCCAGACCAGGACAAGTCAATTGTGTTCAACGTCACAAAAAATGAACATTTTATACCTATGCTGAAGGGCACAGAGACTATTTTATAGACAGCTGCTCTGTGTATTTAAATACTGCTGTGTACCCTGCCTTTTACCCTATGGCAGCTGGGACAGATGTTGGATGTTTTGCGGGGGGAATTTATTTTTATTTATTTATATATTTTAAATCTGCTGCTTCCAGACCCCGGGTATTTCAGACCCTCTTTGCTGCCACCCATACCATTTTTAAAAACACCTAATGCTTTTAAGCTCTATTTCCCCACCTTACGTGTTCATGGAGAAAATTGCTGTGCTGAGTGCCGATGCCCAAAGACAGTCAGATGCAGAAAGAAGGAAGGAAACATTATATATACTCATAGCTGAAGGGCATTGATCATGGATAATATTAGGGCAGGTAAAAACAATCACAACCACATTAAAAATATTTTATTTAGAGTCCAGTCTGAGTTTTCTGAGAGACATGGTTACATTTTTCACAGGTGTACATATTTGTACTTGACTTGTGCATTTCCTAGTTCTTAAGTCTAATTTATCAATAACCCAAAGAGCTAATGTTTGAAATAACATGAATTGATGATAACATGAGGTCACTACTTCTTGAAATTCACATACTATGTTAAATTCATGCCAGTGAACAATAATGAAATCTAGAATTATTTGATCAAATTTTCAGCTGGCATGTCTACATAGAGATTAGCCTTATGTTTTCCATTTTTCCAATTTTCAATCTGTGGGCAATCAAGTAAATCTATTTAACAGTTCCAAAACATTTGTTCATCAGCACTCAACATAGCAAATTTCAGATAAGGAAGAGCTTTGTTTGAGGGTTACAAATCACCTGTACCTTTAATTTATATTAATTGACATTCAAATTACTCTTGTTGATGACAGATGATACACCTTTTTCAATGAATACCACAGATATTCTAAGGAAGTGTTGGGCTTTGAAACCCTCCACCTGTGCTGTTGAACTGAATCTTTATCTGATCGACAGCACGTTTCCCCCCTCAGCCTAGTACATGTCGTAACTCTTAAGCATCTTTTGTTTTCAGGTGGCATTCACTGCCAGATTGATGAGATTCCACGGATTCAGTCTGAGAGGGGAGATCTCTATTAAGATAGGCTGAGACTGCAGGCTTTAGGAGCTGAGGAGCCTCTCTCTGTCCTCAATTATGGAAAGCAATTCAAACCAGGCTGAAACAGGACAGAGAGGAGGATGAGCACAGCACCAGCTGAATAAAACCCCTGGGAGACTGTTCTGCTTCACAGAGCACTGTTCTGTATTTATGGCCTCTTTTGTCCTATTTATGGACTCTATTAGAACAAAGGGTTGGCCGTTTTGTTTTATTTATTTCATCTGTGTTTACGAGGGAGGTTTGTGATGCATGCATCCCTCTCTTCAAAACCACCCACCGAACAAAAATAATAATGTGATAATAATCTGTGTAATCTTTGTGCGTGATCTTGGGATTGCTTGTATGTCTCAGAACTAGCAATTGATGCTGCTTGGAATCAATCAGAGATAAGTTTATCAGATGTTCAGGAGTGGGACCACACCTCAAACACTCCTCTTCCTATCATAACTATACAAATGCATACCTGCCCTGAACACCAGTTTCTTCTTCTTCTTCTTCTTCTTCTTTTTTTTTTAGGTACACCTGTTCAACTGTTCGTTAACGCAAATATGTAATCAACCAATCACATGGCAGCAAGTCAGTGCATGTAGACATGGTCAAGACAACCTGCTGAAGTTCAAATTAAGCATCAGAAAGGGAAAGAAAGGTGATTTAAGTGACTTTGAATGTGACATGGTTGTTGCTGCCAGATGGGCTGGCCTGAGTATTCCAGAAACTGCTGATCTACTGGGATTTTCCCACACAACCATCACTAGAGTTTACAGAGAATGGTCTGAAAAAAGAGAAAATATCCAGTGAGTGGCAGTTCTCTAGGCGAAAATGCCTTGTTGGTGTCAGAGGAGAATGGCCAGACTGCTTTGAGCTGATAGGAAGGTAACAGTAACAACCAAGGTATGAAGAAGAACGTCTCTGAATGCACAATACAGCAAACCTTGAAGGAGATGGGCTACAGCAGCAGAAGACCACACCAAGTGCCTCTCCTGTCAGCTAAGAACAGGAAACTGAAGCTACAATTTGCACAGGCTCAGCAAAATTGGAAAATAGAAGATTGGAAAAACCTTGGCTGGTGTGATGAGTCTCGATTTTTGCTGTGACATTCGGGTGGTAGGGTCAGTGTAAACAAAATGAAAGCATGGATTCACCCTGTCATGGTCCCAGGTCGATGACCCTGTGTTTTGAGTTTCTTGGAATTCAAGTTCTGTTTATTTAAATCTTCTATTTGGTTCTGGATTTGTTTAGTGTTTATATTTGTTTCATGTGTTTTTCTTAACAGTATTCATCCCTGAGTCCTTAGTTCCTGGTTTTCGTTTTGCTTATATTTCTTTCATGTAATTTCTAATGCATTTAAACTCAGGCTCTTGGTTGTATTTGAGTTTAGGTCTTCCTCAGTGTTCCACCCTCTTGTGTCTGTCCTCCTGTATTAAGCTCATTCATGTATCTGTGTTTCCCTCATGTAGTTATCTCACTCCCTGTTTAACTTTGATAGTTTGTTTTCACTTGTGCTTGTATTTAGTTCTACTTCCCTCGTCTCGTCTTCTGTGATTCGTTTCAGCTGTGTTCCGTTTTTCCCCACCTGTAAATTTTCCCACCACATTAAATTGAGCTACTTTAGAAGATGGGTTCCTCCTTTCCCTTTGATTAAATATTAATATAGAACACTTACTATTATTTACTTTGTAACCCGATATTTCACTATATGATTTAATTAACTGTATTAAGACAGGAATTGATTTCTTTAAATTAGATAAATATAAAATAATATCATCTGCAAAAAGGGATACTCTGTGTTTGGTTAGTCCCACTGTAATTCTACACATTTGTGGATGCGATGGTATTGCAATAGCAAAGGGTTCAGCTGCTAAAGTAAACAATAATGGAGACAGAGGGCAACCTTGATGGCAACCTTTTCTGATTTGTTTTGATATACTGTATTTCCATTTGTGATCATTTCTGCTTTAGGATTTCTATATAGTATTTGAACCCATCTTCTGAAGGTTCTGCCATATCCAAATCTTTCCAATACTGTAAAGAGGTAGGGCCATTCTACGTTATCGAAAGCTTTCTCTCCATCTAATGATAGGAGTGCTGTATCAGGCCTTTCTTTATATTTATGTATTATATTCAGTGCCCTTCTTACATTATGGAAACCTTGTCTTCCTGTTATAAATTCATTTTGGTCTTTATTTATAACATCTGTCATGAAATTTTGTAATCACCTTGCTAAAATTTTACATGGTATTTTTAGATCAGAGTTTAATAAGCTTATAGGTCTCAGGTTTTCACACTTATTGGAAGGTTTTCCAGGTTTTGGTAACAAGGTAATCAAAGCAATGTTCATTTTGCAAAGCCTCTAAGAACATCTCCAAAAGAGGGGTAAAAAATTTTTTGTATACATCAATTGGTAGACCATCTGGCCCACCTCTCTCCTGTTTTCATACTATCTATGGCTGCTCCTATTTCTTCTTTGGCAATCACTTGTTCCAGGTAGCCATTAAATAATTTTTTTTAGAGAAAAATAACATTTCAAAAGAGAGCATAGTGGGCCCAGAAATGGAGGTATGTTTTCCTACTACTATGATTGCCAGAAATAATTCAGATTTTTAGTTTTAATTGGGTGGAACATGCAATGAATGCTTAAGTACTGTAATGTGTGTTCAAGACAATTTTTCAGTTTACAGGTTGAGATAGCTTTCTTTCAAAAGGGACAACCCTAAAGTCATATGCTTTAGACCTGAAAAGGTTTGTGGAGTCATACCCTGGCTTACAGGACAAAATAAACATACTACAAAAGAATTAAAAAAAAACTTGTACCAGTTAAATGGTATTTCAGAAGCTAGGCTACAGTCCTGTTTCCACAGGACACACAGTGTTTCCTGTTCTTGCTGTTTAATGTGGTTTTACCATCAGTTATTCAAGAGAGTTTGTCTTTTGTCTGTTATTTTTAGCTCTTTACTATATAAATGAAAAGAAAGACAAATACAAAAAAGCAGTTTATTAATTTCTCATCTAATTACCATTCAATTAATTATCTCCATTGAAAGGTTACTATGTAATAGAGTGTACAAATGAAAAGCGGCTATTCCAGCCTGCACCCCAAAGTGAAGTGTAATTACAGTGTCAGAAAGGGAGGTTACGATACTGTCAAATACACCTCACACACCTAACAGTAGTGTATAAATATAAAGTAAGAAAGGGAGGTCAGGAAACTCTATGATAAAGCCCACACAGTCATGAAAGTAATGTGCAATTACCATGTAAAAAGGGGAAATATTGTGTTATGTACTCCAGTCTTACAACCATGAAGTGGATAAGTGGTTAAAAAAATGGATGGATGAGAGTTACAGTATAATTTGTGTCTCCATTAAAATACCCCATGGGTAAATCTTACCTATATAAATACGTAAAATAACATACCTATCCAATACATAAATTATTAGAAACCATTGTTATGTTTTTAGAAACAGTAAGTATTTTTAGGTTCTAAAAACTGCACCCTAAACTCAGAAGAATTACTTGGTAAATGTTGGGAAATTACATCATATGTTGTGGGCACTATCATGAAGTGCTACTTAGATACTTTTACATATGCTTACAAAGTACATTATAATAATCAGATGTATGACAAAGGCATTTTAAATATGCCAAAAAGAGCTGAGACATTAAATTCATTTTTGCAAGCTCATGAAAACATGTACATGACTGAAAGCCTCTTTACCTTTTGACGGATCTTCCAAGTCTTGATTGGCGGTATGTGGTTCTCCTAAATAAAATACACGCTGTCAGAGTTCAGTCCAGCTGCTAAAGTGGTCATCTAATGTAATAAGTCACACTGGAGATGCTGCCCTGCGCTTTTACTTTGTGAATTTCAATGATACCCACAGTGGTTTTAATATAGTAGCTGTAGTTTACCGTTAGCACTAAGATACCTGTTTTCTGAAGGCTGCACGAGGCTTTCATGAAACATGTGTTCAGACAGTCCTTGGAGTCGGTGCAGTGCAGCGATGTCAGGGCTGAGGTCCTCCCACTCATCTTCTTTCACCTCTGCAAATGTTGACACACATTTTAAAGTTTGGCACTTCCTCATTAAGGAGGATTCCATTTGAGAACCAGCAAGGTCAACTTAGACCCTGTGACTGGGTCCACAGGGTGCTTATCCAGTTCATGAGCTGGCTGATTTATCCATTTGATTTACAAATTAAATTCTTCTGAGAAAACAAGTATTGTAACTTATCTTTAATGTTTTGAAATGTTATTAGCAATACATGGTGGCCAGACAGGTTGTATGTTTGTGATCCTGCAATAAGCCTGTTTGGGCTTTCAGGGTGTGCTGTGTGGCCTCAATGTCTTTCTGTTTCTAATGGGAAGGACAGACAGTAGGTGGCAGTACTGGGTTGATAACAGATGACAAAAGCAGTTCTAAACACTGTGCAGGGCCTACTTTTCACACAAAGATCAATAAGGGATAAAGGATCAATAATGGTATTAGTATCAATAAAATCTTATGATTTTATTCCTCCTACTGTGAATTTGAAATGGATCTTAGAGGTGAAGGAGGTCCAAATATTATTGATTGTTTAATTGAAAACAGAAAAAGCAACACTTGTACAGTAAATAAACTGCAATATTCTCATTTAACAATACCAGTTAAAATGTTATGATATATACTTTCAAACCTTTAAGTGATCTGTAAAAATGTGGGAAAGTCTATTACCAAACTCTTTGGTGAGGTGGAGGAGGCTGATGACAACCAGGAGCTTCAGAGTCCTCCAGCTCTGCCTCTGTCCTGCCATCACCCTGCATAGTGACACAGAAGGTAAAGAGGCTGAACAGTAACCCATCACACCAAGAAACATTTAACTATTAAGAAATCATACTGAAACTGTAAGGACAAACTGGCAAGTCTGTTGGTGGTAATGCTTCCTTTAAATATTCCAGTTCATCTCCAAATGCTTCTTTCAGGCCTCATTTTGTGCTTATGTCGCAGTAAGAAATGAGGCCCCTGGCAGCTCTGAAGGCCATAGCACATGATCGGGATAAAGGTGATTACTGTTTGCACTGATTTGCAGTGACCCCGGGTTCTCAAAGCGGGTCCCTCGATAACATTTTATAGAAAGAAGAAGCATCCACAGTTCATAAAGCAGCACAGAATGAGACCAAAGAATTATTTCTCTTCAGCTGCAACTCTTCCATTATAGTCTAGTGCTGACTAAACCTTATTAGTGTTAAGAAATACAGGTGTTGTCGATAAATACCACCTTACTAATTGTTTATAAAATTATAAACTAGTAGAAAAATGACAATTAAAGAATTCTCAGAGCTACCATTCTCAGAACAGACACCTTACAAACACAAACAAATACGCCGGCTTCCAAAACTGGAACATAGTCATGAAAACTTTCTGAAAACAAGTGGATCCAAACCATGCCAGCAAACACAGCCAAAAGATACCCTCACTACTGGGTTCAATTAAATTAAAGGTTTTCCTTTATCACCTGGACTGTTGTAGAGCTCAAAATATTAAATGAGTCCATATTATCAGTCTATGGACATATGATAATCTATTAGATCATTAAATTTAAAATAAGAAACTAAAGTATATCAGTGTGTAGTTCCTTCATGGCCTTCGGTTTTGGTGTGTAATCCCAACATTTCTGTTAGCTCCACATGACCACCTCTATAAACATTTCTTTGGTTGTGGGCTGAATAATCTAACTGTAAACTAGTCTAAATGTGATTTAGGGTAGGACAGTGACTTACCTGGGGAAAGTGGTAGCAGGCAGTCAGGTTTGCCCAGTTAAAGTGAAGGTAGAGTCTACTGAAGATCTGCTTTCCCTGTTCTGACCTCTCAGACCGTGCTGCGCTGGTATTTGGCAGTGCCTGGTTATTTTAGAGTGTTTTCTAACAACTTTTCAGATGAACCCTTAACTTAACTTTAAAGTCTGAAGGTGTGTTTTATTTGGACTGGCGCCTGCCAATCTGCTTTTGAGCAAACCAAACAACTCGTCTGTGATTCGCTGGTGTTTGTGGGGCACTGATTTGATAAACAAGAGGGGATTCAGTTCAATTCAGTTCAGTTTTATTTAAATAGCACCATTGAAAATGGAACTTATCTCAAAGCTCTTAAGAGGAATCTGAGCCTTAACCCCCAGAACACACACTAAGGTCACAGTTCCAAAGAGAACCTTTTCTTTTCTGTTGAACTGGCAGAAACCTTGAACATACTCAACAATTTCATTTAAGAACTGCATGTACTGAACAGATTTAAGATGAAAGGTTAACAGCTGGGTGATGTCTGTGCAGCTATTTGTCATGTAGTAGCATATTAACAGTTGACACTGCTAGCTTTGTCATTACACTGGTACTCTGGTGCAGTTTATACACTTGTCTCTCAGTTCTTGTAGAACATATACATGTACAGCACATATAACAGTGCAGGGCAACCAGTGCCGCCAAACAGCTGGAGGGCGAGTGCATGAGCAGCAGAATGCTGACTGTAGTTCACTTAGAAACATTACCTGGAAGTTAGTCTGAGCCCTTAAATTAAAGGTAACAGAAAAGCAGCCGGGGGGCAACAATTCTCCAAATCCACGCAGCCTCCTGCCAGAGGGGAGCGTCACAAACAGTCTATGTCCGGGGTGGGAGGGGTCAGCAGCAATCTTTCTTGCCCGTCTCAGTGTCCTGGAGGTGTACAGGTCTTGGAGTGTGATAAATTGGCAAAAATCTCAAATCTGTTGCAGTCTGTTGCAAATCTGTTGCCATCTACGAAAATTCACATTAAATAGAAATTCACATTAACTACTTACATTCAAAGCCCAGCCAGAACCAGAATTTGAAACAGAAATTCAGAAATTCCTCCAATAATAGTGACGTAGTTGCTGCAGGACAGCAATTTAACTGCAAAATGACATAGGCGCTCAGCAGCCTTGCTTTTATATAGGAACTGAATTGAGGCAAGTCCCCTGTTGCAAAGAGATGTATCACAGAAGAGTTGCGCTTATTGGTGTAGACTGACTCTGTCTGTGTTTATAAATTAGATGGGAATTACTTACAAACCTTCGCCAATCTGAGAGTGATTGCAGTCAGTCTGAGTCAGATCTTGACTGTTTGGAGGCAGGTTGCCTCCCACCAGGCAACCTGTGCAACTGCTTTACAATAGAAAGTGGGAAAATAAAGTGAAAACTGGTCACCAGTTGGTCACTACTTGCTGTCCTTTGCCAAATGCGAAAAAATTCAGTGCAATCACCAGGGAACCACCAATTTTTCCTAGTCGCAAGGAGGTTGCCGTCCTGTTTTTACTCTAGTGTGACTGAGCCATTAATGCAGCATAACACTCAAACTTCCTGGTTTCTTTCCTTCAAATTACACACAGCACATTATGAAGCACACAATCTATCAGTCTGCTTGGTTACAGGGGCTGCCTGTGCTGTCCTGTATTGACTGTCTTTGCGCTAATCTCATTGGAATAATGGACTGTGCAGAATGCTTTCAGTCTATTTTCAACCCGAGGCTTATTCAATCATTCTGCCCTGTAAGTCGGTTAGGAGAGATTTGTTACCATTATCGTTATGGATCACTATCAATGAGATTAAACGTGCAAAAGCTATAACAGGATAAACTGATTCAACAAGACACTGAGCGATGTTTAGGTAGAAACTCTTTAATGAAGGAATGGAAATTGATCTGTAAGACAAAAAAGGTTTCTCAAGAGTCATGCTTGGTCACAGATGGAGGATGAACTCTCTCAGCTCTGAACACTAAAGTCTTAAAACCATAATCTTTTCTTCTTCTGTCATCTAAGACCACTTTGCATGAAAGATGACACTGCGGTGCTCTCCTCTACACATGCTCTGACTGCTGAACCGGCCACTGGAAATGTCAGGTAGTGCATGTTAACTCGCTGGCATTTCAATAAACAATAGGTCTGAGGAGGATCCCGGCTTGTCATGTTCCATGTCCTCAAAATGAGGTCTACAGCATGCACCATACTTACAGTATGTAATAATAATAATCATAATTACAGTGTAAAGAGAATATCTCTGTGAAACCACTAATAATTATATTTAATAGTTTGATAATGTGTGTGAGCACTTTATGTTTAGCAGATTCCTCTGTGGAACCCAGCTGTCTCCTCTCATCCAGGTACCTCTGGGCTGATGTCATTTTCTGTTGGATTGTTAGACTAATGAAATTGGCCATGCTGTCTGTCGGCAGCGACAGGACAAAGATCAAAGCCCTGCGGCTGAGAACATGGAGTGCAGACATGACACTTAAAGGTAAACTGTCTTCAGTGAGGACAGAGTAGAGCAGTGAAAGAAAGCTGAGACGACAGGGATGAGTGCAAATTAAATTAAGGAAATGCTGTACTGACGAGTCATTTTGTTGAAACAGAATAAGGTGGGAACGAGATCGGTGAGGTGAGAGGCATTTAATTATAAACAAAATCTCCAAAGAACAGAGGAGAGAATAGCTCAAACCATTATAATGACAATATTAGTTATTAATATTACTGACTCGCAGGCGGAGAGGGAGAATTTTAAAAAAGCAACAGATGTAGGCACACAGATCAGTCCGAAGAGTGTGATTGCATGATAATGTTTAATAGGCTAGTCTGGGAGGTTGTCATGTTGTAACATAAGCTTTGATACATGCAGAGTATCTGCAGGTCTGAAATGTCTTCAAAAGTACTAATTTCTACATCCACAGTTATTACTTCTTATTAATGAATCCATCCAGCCATCCATTTATTTTGTTTCTGCTAATTACACCACCCTGCAGCAAAAAATAAACTTTAACTTTTGCTGTTTTCCCAAAAATAGTTGATATTACCTAATTCAGTGATGCTGAGTTCAGAAATGCCAATAAAAATATTCAATCACGTACAGTTTTGTCACAAAATGTAAATCCATTTTTTTCACATATGGTCCGTTTGTGCTCATTGTATTTCAGCTTCTCCAACACAATTTGCATATTTTCATAGGTTTCTTTTAACTGGACAGAATGACCAATTGGAACGGATGCAAAGTAATTGCCATTATGCAGTAGGTCATAT
>VUQI01011746.1:3503-19278 GCA_015106735.1 Paratilapia polleni
GTCCATTATAAATGACTGTGGCCACTTTGCATATCACCTGTTATTACCGTCTAAACTTTATCATTTAAAATTAAATCTGGCAAACTGGTCAGACAAGAGAGATTGAGTCAATCTAAAACACCAGCAGTGAGAAATTGTTCAAGCCAGCAGCTGCATATTAATGTTGTTATTACCATAGCTTCTGTTGATGCCAGTTTTCTTTTCATTTGGTTGCATTTAGTGAGTGTTGTCGCTGAGAAAATGGCAGCAGACAAAGAGAGCTAATGGATATATGCTTGCATACACTGGCTGCCTGACCTTTTTCTGTTGCTGTGAGTCTGCACAGATTTCTGTCTCTGACTTTCACAGGTCTCCCACTTGTGCTGCTGTGATTTCTACAGCTTTGACACTGAAAGGATATATGATCTAGCTGAGAGGCAGATGGAAAGAGGGTAAAGCCTTATAATTTCAGGCTAAATCACTATGTACATATGACTATTAAGTTTGGAATCCAGTTAAGAGATACAATTTATAGCAATGCAAATTCAATAAAGGTATGAATGTAGACAGTACAGTACTGTGTAAAAGTCTTGAGCCACCCCTCATTTCTTATTTTGCTAGGGGAATGGGAAATTAGGTGCAGCGATTTAATGAAACATGCAAAGATAAATGGAAATGCATTATATGAAGCAAAAACAGAGTTTGTACAATTCTAACAAGCTTGAAAGTCAATATTTGGTATGACCACTTTTATTCTTCAACACAGCCTGAACTTTATTAGATAAGATAAGATAAATTAGATAAGCTTTCTTGTAATTTCTTTAAGTAGTCTTCAGGAATAGTTCTCCAGGCTTCTTGAAGGACATTCAAAGCTCTTCTTTGGATGTTGGCTGCCTTTTGTTCTGTTTTCTGTCAAGATGATCCCCCTCGCTTCACTAATGTTGAGGTCTGGGCTCTGGGGAGGCCAATCCATGACTGATAGCGTTCCATTATATTTCCATGATAGGAACATTATAGTGTTCCATACCTCAGGCTTTTCTCCCTGTTACCCTTCCTTAAAAATGGCTTCTTGACAGCTACCTTCTTTACATCCATCTCTGATGAGGCTTCAGTAATCAGTAGCATGCAGATGCATCTTTCAGGTCCTGTGTCAGCTCTTTGCTGGATTGTTTTTTCCTATTTCTTAAGGACATAACTTTCAGATACTGTTCATCAGCTGTTGATATTTTTTTAGGCCTGCCACTTCTTCTTTTGTCCTCCATTTGTTCAGTTTCCTCAATTTTTTTTAAGTCACACTGCACACCATGCCAAAATATGCCAAGTTTTCAGTGTTAAGTGGTGAAAAATGAGTGAAAAAGCAGCCAATGTCCAAAGAAAAACTTTGAAAGACCTTCAGAAAGCCTGGAGAACTATTGCTCAAGAGCACTTTAAAAAATTACAAGAAAGTCTGACTCCTTGCAAGCAAAAATATAAAGAAATGAGGGGTGGCTAAAGAGCTTTGACAGTACTGTATATGATCTAGCTAACCAGCAGATGGAATGAGGGTAAAACCAGATAATTTCAGGCTAACTAATTATGTACACATGACTATTAAATTGGCAAGAAACTACTAAACGTTTGGAATCCAGTTAAATGATAAATTTTATAGCATTATTATTATATTAAGGTAAGAATGTAGAGAAGTATGTTGGCTATTTTTTAAGAAATAGAAAAAATGAAAATAGTCTTTGACTCCTTACCAGGTTAGCCAGAATATAGTGGTAGCTCTTTGCATTCTTTCCTTGTTCAACAATCTGAAAGACAAGAACAAAAGAGAGAAAGAGAATAAAATGCTTGCCGCACACAAACACACAAGATTGTTTTGTGTGTATTTGTGTGAGAAAGCGAGCAGAGGGATTTGACTCTCTCAGCAGCATACCAGAGACTGGACAGAGTAAAGTATTTGATCTTGTGCAGGACAGGCAGAAAGTAGGTTAACAGGAAATCAGAGCAAAGGGACTGGACTTTGAACATGTTGGCTTTGAGAAAATGACAGTTCTGGAATCAGAGACAACTTTGACTAAAATGTCCTTTCCTTCCCTTCCTTTCCCTTCAGTGATGAATGGTATTTCTGAGGCAGGGCTATTTCTTACAACTTTGCTGACTTCATCCAGATACATATAATATCTACCGAGCAAAATTCCAAACTTGATGCTATACATATGTGAAAGAAAATTTTGATGTGTAACCCCAAGATGAAATAAGAAGTTCAATATTTAAAAAAAAAAAGCAAGGACTTAGTATCACAGAAATATGCACAATTTGTTTAAGACATAAAATACAGTCTTCCTAATCCTACTACTCTTGTCTCTGTTTTCTGTATTGGCCCCTTGTGAGCTCTGGTTTGATCTTCAAATAATAATTTAAATAATTTACGGTATTCTACTTCCCTGGAACTCCATCAAGGTCTAACAATACCATGAAATAATGCAGGCTGTTAGTGATGAACTGTGCCAGCCCTCCTCCCACGCTTACACTCTACATCTCTGTCCTGCCTATACTGTCATAATTCTTTCACTGCAGGCGTCACAGGTCGGCCAATCACAGAGGGTCAGGACACTGTGAGAGATGTGTAATGTAGTTTCAAAGATGGCTTATTTATAAGTGAAATAGGCAAATTGAGCACCACTTTTAATTAAATTTAAATGAAGAATATGATTGAAAATAAAAAAAAAATATGTCAAGCTTAGCTGGTGGCTAATTTCTGGTTTGGCTAAATAAAGAGCCTGCTGTTGTGTACAACCACAGCGAATTTGGTTGTGTGTGTCATCACAACAGTCGCATATAATAAGGTCAAGTGAGCAGCATTAATTTAAAGCTTAATAACAGCCTTAATCCAGTGGATAAGAAGTTAGTTTCATTCTCTCCATTCAGCCACTGTGGCTAAACATATTTTTCATTCCTCTTTCTCTTTGTGAACATTTTGCTTTGTGTATACAGTGCAAAGTGCACTCATTTGTTTGTCTGTTATTTGCGTGTGTGTGCGTCTCATGACGCCGTAGGTCATGACAGAAGGTGGCATTTGTTATTAATGATGACCCCAACACGAGGGAAGTCCTGCAGCCAAGCCTCAGGCAAGGAAAAACAAGAAGGAGGGAGGAGAGACACACACCAGTACTGACACCAATACACCGTGCACCGGGGGAAAACACACAGCCACACTGGACTGTCAAATGGAAAAGTTTTGGCTTTGAGTAGCTTTTTAAATTATACATGCAGATTTGACGAGTCATTCAGAGTTCAACCCAAAAACAACAGGTCACTTTTTGTCCTTCTGTTGGAAAAACCCACTGAAACATCTCTGCGGTGGCTTTTCTGTGAAAGCGCATCTACACTCGGCTTATATGATATACCGTCAGGGGCTGTATTGTAAGACAATCTCTGTACAGTATGAGATAAACGAGATGAGATCAGGTGTGAGTTTAAAGGGCAAACCAGGCAGAGGTGTTGTGTATATATGTGTTTCTCGCTGGATGGGTGCACAGTCAGGGCAGCGTGGAGGCAGGGAGCAGATGTCGGTGATTGATGGTGGCTGTCTGAATGGAGAACTTCTCAGGCTCAGCTTCTGTAAACTGGTGAGAACTGATGCAATAACCTTAACTGTAGACACTGGGCCATCAATAACATTCACACAGAGCAGTGATAGCCTACAAATACAGATGGGGATGTGTGTGCACTTTTTTTTTCTGGAACAAACATAAAGAACTATTACAATCTGACTGAAAATCATAACTCATGTGGCATTAAGAAGCCAAACAAATTACACTTTGGTGCCTTGTTATTATGCTAGAATGTCTGCTGTGTGAAAAGCAGTAAAAAAACAACAACAAACAACAAATTAAAAAAAATTTAGGAACTTTTGAAATAATGGGTTCTTGTTTTCAGCCAGCAGCTGACAAAAGGCAGCTCATTTTGAGTAGACAGCCACTAATTTAGCTGATTGAAAGACAGATGTCCTTAGCAGCTAGGTAATTAACCTCAGTTACTGTACATGGGTTGGCTAAAAAAGACATTTCAATGATTCCAGCTAGCTTGTTTTAAATTGAGAACCCTCTGTAAAGTGTCCCTTAGGCGAACCTAATTGCTTTTTTCATGATAATATGCATGGTAAAAGGCTGCATGTCCAAGGCAAAACATCCACTGAGTTAATGTTTCATGTTGAAGACTAAGAAATAGAAGAAGTGTCACTGTTTACTATTAAAGTGTAGTTGTTGTATTCTAAATTATTAGTTTAATGCTGATACTGCTTCTTATTAACTACACAGAAGTTGTCACTTTTGCCCCAACAACCCCTAACAGTCACAATGTCACCTGAGCCTCAGGTGACATTGTGACTGTTTGGATTTTCAATACTTGAGTATTAAAAAATCCAAACTTTGCAGCATAAGTAAACATGTTTATAGCCTGGTAAAAGACGTTTTGGTCTCTATAGTAAACGTCCCCCTCTGTAACAATGGGCCTCATTTACTAACAGTGCGTACACGTAAATCTGTGCATAAATCGTGCGTACAAACGTTTCACGCACAAGTCAGTGATTTATCAACACTTTTGTACCTGAAATTGTTTGTACTTTACGAACACATTTAGAAGTCCCTCTGACCATGCGTACAAACAAATTACAGCCTGGCTGCCTTAGGAAATTTAAATACAAGTCTTTAAAATGACTACTGCTACTATTACTACTACTAATAATAACAATAATAATAACAACAACAACAATAATAGTAATAATTATTTATTATAATAATTATAATTATTTACCATTTATTAGTCATTATTTACAGTTTTCCAAAACACCATAAGTTACAAAATGCTCAGAATGACAATAAAATACAATAAAAAATATGTAAAGTAAACAAAATACTAAATGGAAAGGTGTAGGCTTTAACCTTTTTAATTTAAACGTATTTCAGTATCCCTTATCTCATCTTATCATATCCTAAATGATCTTATGTTTAATTATAAACGATTTCTATCATTGCTGGATGTCATCAGTTACAATCTAATTTCTTGGCACTATCCCACAGATGCTGGAGAATCTGGATTTTTTTTTCACTGCAGTGAGTTTCTTATCTCGGGCTGACAGATTAGCTCCTTGTCCTCCACCTGTTTCCTTCTTTTTCTTGTAGTCTGTTAGTCTTTTTCACATCAACTTTGATTCCGAACGTTATTTTACTTGAACCACAGTGAGCGTCTCAGGGGAAATGATATTCAGCAATCCCGTTATTTCAGCCTGAGCGTTGCTTTTTTATTTATTTATTTATTTTAAACAGTCGTCACTCCTGTGGAAACACTTTGGAAAGCTGCGCCTCTTCTGGCTTCCTCCTTGGACCTCGGACACTATTATTAAATTTTCTCCAGTCGACTTTCTCCCTCCTTTTTGCCTTAGCGGTGCAGGCTTCTCTCTTACAACATCGCCACCACTTTCTCTGCTTCACCTGGAGGTAAATGTGTTCTCGTATAGAAAGAAATGGGGGTGGGTCCGTGTGCAGAGTATGCATATTTTATGGAGATTTCACAACACTGTTGGTTCAGAATGATTCTGATTTACTAACATATGCACGGCAGTAAGAACAAAATCAGCCGGTGCGCACGTTTCATAAAGCCAACAGTAACTTTGGGTGTAAACTTATTTTTTGCACAGGGTAAGAACGTTTCCACGCAAAAATTAGTAAATGAGGCCCAATGTTATGGGAGGCTGTAGCTGTTCACTGTTTGGGTGGCTGTAGCTCGGCTTTGTCAGAATAAACTGGAATGTAACCAAGCAACAGAAGCCAGGTGTAACTGTATTCTGCACTGGGATGTGGACACTAGCATGGAAGAAACCAAGGGTACTGTTGCTAGCTATGTTAGCCAAACTCTGCAAACTAATGTGACACTGTGTGTGTTTGCAGTGTTATAAATCGTGCAAAGTGCTGCAAATTTAAAACATCCATCCATTTTTTTCCGCTTATCCAATTCAGGGTCGCAGGGGGGCTGGAGCCTACCCCAACTGTCATAGGGCGAGAGGCGGGGTACACCCTGGACAGGTCGCCATATGAATATGCAAACTCCACATAGAAAGGAACCAGCCTCTGAGACGACAGTGCTAACCACCACACCACCATGCCGCATTTAAAAAATTATTTGATTAACAAAGAAAGAGATTAAGGTTTCATATAGTACCTAAAATACACACGAAATATTTGGCCAATGTTTACCATCATACATTTAGAGTGTGCTCAGTTTTAAATGTTTTCTGAGGGGTTTCTGACTTTTAGAGTAGTCGACCAGTCTAATTTTTTTCTCTTGTTTAAATGACTAGCAAATTAGTCGCCAGGAACATCCCTACTCTCAACTGTCGTTGTCCTGTTGGTCCCTTTGGGGTACAAACACCAACTACGCAAGTATCTGACAAATAATATGGCAAATAATATATCTTCCTCTGATAGTTGTACTAAAAGCCTGTCCAAAATGTCTGTGCTCAAGATGTGATGAGTAAAGTTTATTTGCATGTTACTTATTAGCACTAAATAAAAGGTATGTCTTCAGCTTTGTTAGCACCTTGCTAACAAAGCTTGCTAGCATTAGCTAATAATGTAGCACTCCACCCTCTCATCCAAATACACTCACTTCTGGCTCCAAACAACCTAGATGGGGATGCTAAAGTTGAGGCTTCAAAATGTCATTCCACAAAGCAGTGCGTGATGTCACGGTGTCTATGTCAATCAAAATATATCTACAAGCTAACAAACATTTATTTTTCATATTTTTAAACTCTATTTTTTCACAATTGCTAAGGAAACTGGCCAACATAACATCCCAGTAGTCCATAAGGGTCAAACTGTTCTAATTACCATGATATCCTCCTTTAGCCAAACTACTTTTACTTATTAATTAGCCAGACATATTCTTCCTAATATTTGCCTAATGTGTTTTTGATTTCAACTTTAAAAGATGACAACAAAGAGACACAATCTTCATGATATAATCCAGAGTTTGACAGGCCTGCCGTGCCTAGTTACAGTTGCTAAGCTATGATTGGACAATCTCTGTTTGATGGAAAGGGTTGATGAACAGTCAGTTGTGATGATAGGATCCTTTTCCTTTGAACAGTGCGAAGGTGAGTAAGTGATGATCCTATCACAGGAGAATTGCTGGCTACAAATGCCAAAGCTGCGTTATTTATCTTTTACTGTCCTTGATGCTCCAACAGACAAGACGCCACAGCGGACCAACAACCCACCCCCACTTTCAATTTACATCCCCTCCTTTCTCTCTCTGCCTTCATCCTTTCTTTATCTGATTAAAATGTGTATATCATTGTCCTGAAATGTGTGTGTTTTAATGTCTGAAGAAGTCCTTTAAACTTAAGACATTTACTTAATTAATGCTTAACTTGACATGTCTAAAAGGAAAATGATATGGCTTTATTGTGCTATGTGGCTACATTTTTCTGCTAAAATTACATTGTACATTGTGACATATCTGCATAATGCACTTGCATAAAAACTGAATGGATCTTTTTTACCTTTTTCAGTATGCCAGTGAGCCTCTCAGTCTCGCAGTCGATGATAATCTGGCCCTCCTTCCTCTTGTCCAGATCCTGGAACACTTTCAAGAAGGAGGCCTCTGTCATCGTCTCCACATTGACTGAGGTCACCAGCCAGTTCTTCTCTGCCGCTGTGTCAAGAACCTTTTGCAACACTGACAAGCCTGGAAGAGAAGAAAATGAAAACACGTGTTTTGGCAATGGTAGGAACTGACTAAAACGAACAAAGAGAGCTCTGGAGGCAACTGCGTGGGCATCTATAACAGAACTTCTGCAAAGATGATGAATGACTAGTTGGTATTCATCTACTGGGACGGGCAATCCAACAGTGTCTACATCTTATTAGACAGCATGAGAAACAAATTACATGCAGGGTAATCTCATACTTTGTGTAGTTATATTATGAACTGCAAGATAAATTGAGACAACTTGTGAACCAAACAGAAGCTGTGCAGAAACCCAAACCGCTCCTGATAAGCTTATCCATCAGAATCTCCCCTGTAGCTCTGGTGATAAAGTGTAACAAATGGGATAGTCCATTAAGCACACTGACAAGTACAGGTGCGCGTTTCCAACTCACACACTAAATAATCACCATTTTCATGGTAACAAACAATCAACCAGACGACACACTCACAGTAAGTTTTAAGTCCTCCAAGCCCCAATTACAGGTGGCTCTACTCAATTACACTGTCACTGATGCCCTGCTGGCTCACTCGAGCATCATAGAGAAACAGGTAGAGCAGCCAAAAAGCTAAAGGCTCATGCTAAGACAGGATATAAAAGGTGATTATGGAACACATTGATCTTGAGCTCTAATTTACAATCTGAGTCACTGTTGTACTCCTTTGCTGCTGGCAGCGGACCAATCAGATTCCTCTCAAGCTGGCAGCTGCAGTTGTTCCACAGAGTAAATAAAGTAATTTCACCCACGGCAGACTGGCAGCCATTACCCAAATGAATTATAGCAATCACAAAATTTAGAATTGTAAACCGATACATGATGTAGTTGCATTTGCTTCTATGTCACTTAGCTGGCAAACACTGTTAAAGCCTCTGTTTATCCACACATTGTGTGTTTTACATACATTCTATGCTTGTACATGCTCATAGAGACAAATACACACAAACACACTACTGGCTTTTCCACAACAACAGCAACAACACAGACCCTGTCAAAAGAAGAATGAGAAATGCAGTCACAGCATCTGAAAGATGATTGCTTGGCCTTATTAGAATGCACGCCAGCTGCTCTCCAGGCAATTCACGCTGCTTTTTGACAACAGGTCATTAAGAAATAAAAAGATGGATGGTGTTTCACCTCTCTATATATGACCACAATATAGCACATGTAAATAAATTAGACAACCAGAAAAATGTGAGGATGCTGAATGGTAATGATACAGAGGAGTCTGTAAATATTACTTGAAAGGTGCATGGAGATGGTGTCTCTTTCTTTTCACTGTCGCTCATGACTAAATATTTGTAGCTCTTGGTGCTGACACATTTAACAGTACCTATGAAACTAATGATAGAATGATAGGCATGGATAGACAGGAGATAGTCGGTCATGGCTGTGAGTAAGATCACTAGGTCGACTGTTGGAGTCGAGATGTGGTGCTAGTAAAGATTTCGGCACCATGGACAGCAACCATGCAGTGTAACCAGGGCCCGTGTTAACAAACATTCTGATAATCCTCTCAGAGAGCTCCTGGGTTTGCCTAAAACATGTGAGCAAGGAGTCCCAGCTTAAGAGTGACTTAGGAAAAGTCTCAGAGCAACTCAAAAGACAAAAAGTTTTACCTCAGTGAGGATGTGTGGCTGACCCTGTTGCTATGTATGACGCATTCTTTCAAAAGGTGTGATTGGTTCAGCGAACATGGACGTTAAAATTGGCAGACCTAATCATGGAATTTACTCTGAGAGTGGTTTAAAAATGAATATGAAAATGAAATAAATAAGTTGAACAAATTAGAAGCCATACTTTAACCTACAAAATATTTGAAAATACAGACCTACCAAGTTAATGTGCTGGCATGCTTTGTACTTAATTATTAACAGGGAAAAATTATTCAGCTTTTACCAATTACAGCTGCAACACTGGGAAGTTCGCCATGTCTGTGAATGCTTTTGTAAGTCTAAGATGAAAAATAAAATGAACTGAATCATAATATGAGACTGTGAAAGCGCTGCAATTGTTTGTGTGATCACTCGGCTGATGAAAGCTGGTCAGAGCAAACTCATCAGTGCCGCGCTGTTGCATTTTTTCAGTTGCTATTTTTTTTTTTTTCATCACTTTAGCACTATTGAGATGGCTGGAAGATGTGTGAATTTTAAATGAGATCAACCACAAACATTTTCCCTGCACAATCTTAGCTCAGCATTTGGAGTTGAAACGCATATTATATATATAAATTAGTATTATTATTATGTAACCGCTGTTATTATGGTGGTAAGTTTAAATAATTAGTCAACTAACCACATGATCAAATGTTAGATGGCACGAGCAGTTCATAAAGCCTCTTGTCACTCCATTTCCATCTTTACCTGTTTCCATCAGCCAATGTATAGAATGTACAAAAATATCACTCAAAGGCAACCAGCAGCTTCCAGCAACTTTTATGGTGGAATGTTTTCCTGCATAAGTTAACATTATGAATAACATATGAATCAACACATCTTAAATACTTCAGTTTCTCTTAATCATTAAATTAGTGGTGATTGATCCTCTGAAGCTTGAAAAGACAAATTAACCTTATTGTGTAAAAGGCAAATATTTTATTTCTGCACGACAAGGGAAAAATGTGCCAGAGTTTCACTCTGGTGCACACCCATAGCACTAACGATTGTTTTTCTAGCATTTTCTCCTGTGCTTAAGGTATTCCTAAGCATTTTAAAAGTCCTCTCCTCTCTAGTCCTGAAAGGTTTTCTCCTTAGGAGCTTTTTAAGTGCTCAGATGCTTTGTGAATAACTTATCTTTACCAGGATTTAGTCCTGACTTTAAGAAAAATTCTTAGAAAATGTTAAAAATCTAAGAATTATTTTTTATAATTTTGTCACTAGGAGCTACTTTTTCGTACTAGGAAGCTTTATAAATGTGGTCCCAGAAGTTCACCTAATTTCATCTTTTGATTCCTTTGTTATTTCTTTTAAATTATTTTATCTTTCCTGGTAGCCTTACGTGTTTTTTTGGTTCTTGATCTGCTTTTACATTATGTTATAGCACTTGAGGATACAGTTGGGTAGCAGTCAAGGTGTGCTAAAATTAACATTTGAATCTAATTAATGGATAGTGTTGAGAATGTTCTCTTCTGTAAGTGCAACCGGGAGTCACTTTCCTTCAGGGCAATCAGTGAGGCTGAACTATGAGCAATACTTATATTATACTTATATACATATTTTCTTTATTCCTCCTTTGCTTCCTTATGCAAGAATCTATTGATTCATTGATTGATTTATTTACATCAAATATCCTCTCACATTTTTAAATGTGCTAGATGCACCCCTATAAATCAAAGTCAAACTGACAGCAAAACTCACAAAAATGTTCCCTCAAAGGCATCTTGAAAGAGAATAATATCATAATGGATTCTGGCTGTTGTAAGCACCCTGCTGGCCAGAGGCAGTACATGGGAGACCTGGGCACCAGACAATCAACAGTAGAGAAAATAACACTTTAGGAAACCATTTCCTGAATAGTGTTTATGATAGGTTTAATGGGCTATCAAATTTGTTTTCCCATTCTTGGCTTGTGAAAAAAAAAAAATGAGAGGCACATTTATTAGGGGATGCTGTAAGAGAGCAAGATGGATGGTAATAGAAAAAAGGGGGAAACACTAAAGCCTTTGAGATGGCAGGAATGTGATAATGCATGTGATATATTTGTATGTCCTTGTTTGCTTTGGATAATGGATTAAACACTGGAAAGAAATTCAAACATAAAAACATATTTTAATATAAATATATTAGACTAAAAATTAGAGAGCTCTTGGTCTTTTATATCAGAAAAGGCAGACCTACACTGTAAGAAATTGGTGTAAAAATACAGGTACTATTGCATAGTAATGTACTATACTATATCGTTGAATACTGATGCTAATGCAATGTTAACACTGTTTTTTTATTCTTAATTTAGCAGTTTTGTAATGTTAATTTCAGTTATGCTGTGTTTACACTTTGATTGCTGTGAATGCGTGATGTGGTTTCCAGTATTTGTGTGGCCAAGAACAATGCTACTAATAACCTTTATTAAACCAGGAAGTTTTTTTTTTTTTTGCAAGGGCTTCCCGGGCCCAGGTAAGCAATATTAACCTACCATTTTTCTGATGGCAAGAGAAACCAGAGAAACCCAGAGAAAACCTGTGCAAACTTCTTATAGAAGGGCCATACACAGGTTCAAATCCAGGACCCTGTAGCTGTGAGGCAACAGTGCTGACCACTGTAGCCTATGTTATGGTGGTCAGCCCTATTAACCTATGTGAAGATTTAGCCAAAGTTTAAGTTCTAGCCAGTGTTCATATTCAGTATGGTTCTTCAAACAAGTAGCATTCATGCTGAGGAAATCCCCTCAAAAGCTGAGATCTTGTCGTAGTTCAAGAAAAAAAGGGCATAGGATTTAGGGTAGACAGACTATTGACATTTTGTGGTACTGGCTTCACAATAAAATGAAATTCAATTAACAGACTTACAGCAACCCAATGCTTTTGTATATGCCAAAAATTACAACCCCATAAGACTCTCTTATAGAGTGGTGAATCCAAATTTGAAATTTTTGGTTCAAATCATCGTCAATATGTACGGAGAAGGTCGAGAGAGAGGTGAGTGAGTCTATCTGTAAAACACGGTGGAGTCTCTGTCTTGGTTTGGGGCTTCATTTCAGCCAGTGGTGTTGAGGATGTTGTCAAAATTGATGGAACTATGAATGTCAGATTTTGATCCACCATGCAATACCATCTGGAAAGCATCTGATTGGCAACAGCTTCATTTTTCAGCAAACACACTGCCAATGCAGTAATAGCATACCTGGATAGAAAAACATGGATTGGTCTCCCCAGAGCCTGGACCTCAACATTATTGAAGCAGTGTGGGATCATCTTGACAGAGAACAGAACAAAAGGCAGCCAACATCCAAAGAAGAGCTTTGAATGTATTAAGACCATCCAGCAACACAAAGTGCTTTAATGTGGACTCTTTCCTTTTCAGTGAGTTCTCGACATTTTACCATTTTGAGGAGTGAGGAAGTTAAAAATTAATCAAGCATAGCGTTCAACCACTAAAACTATTTTTTTCTGTTCAGAAATGCAACTAAAAAACTGTAATTTGGCATCTTAATCAAAAAAATAATAATGTGCTTTACTATTTTTTTGTAAAACAGTAAATCTGAAACAACAATATGTTGTTATAACAATAACAACAATAATTATATTTTAGCATTAAAAATATTTTGATTAAACAGCTTGCGCACACTGGTGGATTAACCATTACAGAAACATAAAAAGGATTTTGGTAATTACCAATACTGTTAATTTAGGGCAGCTGTGGCATAAACCTTACATTGGGTGGTGGTCTAATAAATTGTTAAGCACTGTACATATTTGCACCCATAGCATACCATACAAATTGCTCAAACTAAATATTACTTCCTTCAAAGGCTTAAAATAACCATGTAGGAAGGGTGACTGCAGAGTAGTATCCAAGCAACAGAGACTACTGATATGGATTCCACTGGCTCCATCCCACTACTCACAGGGGTGACCCTCTCAAACACAAACACAAACAGACAGACAGACAGACAGACACACACACGCACACACAGACATACACACAGTTTGTAAGTAGTTAATAAAGGGTTCGCAGAAGATAAAAAAAAAAAAAATCTGAGGGGCATGTGTGGCCGCAACGGTCATCATGCATCAATAGGCCAAAGACTACTGTGAAATCACTACTGTCACTGCTTGATCATGTGCTTTGCAGAATGACATAATGGCATCTGTCTTTTAAAGCTGACTTAAATCTGCTATTTGTCGCACACAAGTCAAACACATAAGCAGATAAGTTGAAATAAGCTGTCATACACCCTAAATGTATTAAAGTGTGCCTGCTTTTGGGCACACGCACAAAATACACAAATCATGGTCATGCTCCAAAACCCACAACACCTGGGACAGATGGCCTGGCATTATGGGGAAGCTATAGCTGTTCGGCTCTAGGGGAGATGGAGAGGAAGAAGCATGAGGCTGACAGGTGTGTTACTTTATTTTTGTCTGCCTATGCAGGAGTGTCATTAAAATGTTCAATTTAAATCCTACAGCACTTTTTTTCCTTTCATAGTAAGGACAAAGGAACTGCAGCATCACTGGTCTCTGCTGAGGGCTGCTCAATAAAAAGCTTAATCTTTTGTTCCATTGTGCAATTTATCTGATAGTCAGTGTAGGTCAATATTTCTTTTCTGTGTTCCCTGTCTGTATAAAAATGGTGGTCTAAAATAAGCGTTCTGACTGCTCATTGCTGCACAATGACTAAAATTGACCCCACTGCTGTCGCCATGGCAATATAAAGATGACAAATGGTGGCTGGTTTAACAACTGGTACTGGCTGTCTTCATGTGCATGCAATATAGTGGAAATGCTTTTTTTTTTTCATCAGAGAAATGTTAACATTCAAAGAGTCCAAGCCCAATTCACAGCCATCCTTTTGTAATGTTAAATGTAAAGTTAAACAGAGCGAACAACTTTCCTACCTGAGTCAGAACTGTACATGTAGACAAACTTGGTCCATCCATAGTGTTCGATAACTCCCACCAGTGCATCCTGGAGCTCAGGCCTCAGCTGGATCACAAATTGGTTGGCTGTCTCGATGGGGAAGGATGGTGTGACGAAGCAGACGTGCAGTGCTCCACAGAAGGACATGAGCATGTTGACTGTCTTCCTGTCATACAGGCCAATGATGGCATACACACCTTTGGAGAACTGGGAGCAAACTATAAAGGACAAAACAGAAAAAAAAACAAGGAGAGGAGATGTACAGGGTGTTAGTCTTTGAACCTTTCTAGCTTTAAGATTTTTAGGATGGAACATGTGCATTGAATCTGATGGTTCAGGAAATATTTGATGTGAAAGTGATCCATGGTGCAAAATGTATACATTATTTCATCTGCACACTAAATTTTTGTACAAGGAATGTCAACAATGGATTTAACTGCATAATCTGCACACCTTTCACAACCAATTTACACACTCCAGATATTCAAAAAACAGCAGTCTAATTATCTCCACATTTTTGTCTATCGTCACTGCATGGCATCTGAACTCTATGTAAACTTGTAATGATTGTTCTTTTAAATGTCATTCTACACATCTAGTAGGGGAAGAATGATATGGTCCAATAAACAATTATCCACTTCTAGAGCTGTCATGTGCAGATCCAGTGCTTTTCCGAGTCTTGGGTTATAGTTAGATGAATACCCAGCAAATTGAGAAAATGTCAGGTTAAAGGAAAACATAAATTATTTCACTAAATAAAACAGAACTAACCACATAAAACTAAACAGAATTGTGATCAAATTAAAATCAACTTAATTTGTGCTTTTGATTTTATTTTTTCTTTTAAGAGGGGTGGAAAAGAGAGAAAAGAGGTGTCTGTGATTGGCCAGGCTCTGTGAAGTCTTTACAACCTGAGTCATCAACTAGTACTCAATAGCATGTTTATGCAGTGCTCGTCTGTTGGTCCAGCTGCATACCATTAGTCTGTGTGTTTTGCCTTCAGTGAAAGGTGGAGGTGGTGAAGGCAGATTAGGAGTAGAGAGGTTAATCAATGCATCCCCAGGGTTCCACTGACATTTTACTGGCAGCAGGAGGCGGTTTCCACCTCTCATTTGCTTTTCTCCCTCAGTCCCTCCATTTTTCTCTTTCTCATTGTCTGCGTGTCACTCTGATTTCATTCACACCCCCTAAATTCTTAAAATAGTTAATTTATGTTCACGATCTTCTCTTGGTACTGTATATCTTCTCCATGCTCTCAGTAGGGCATGCTATCTTTGCACTTGCAGGTCTGGCCTGGGCTATTTTCTGCTGTGGCGATGGGTGGGCCTTACTTATCTCAGTATTTACCAAACAGATTGAAGACGGTGCCTGTACCCGCACGGGGGCCAGCTCGCAGCTAGGAGCTGAGGGAAAGACAGAGAGAGGATGGCCCATACCCAAAACGCCTAACCTGTCACAGACCTGC
>VUQI01011748.1:0-11413 GCA_015106735.1 Paratilapia polleni
TTCAGGAGACAGACACCCTCTCTACTTTTAAGATTAGGCTTAAAACTTTCCTTTTTGATAGAGTTTATAGTTAGGGCTGGATCAGGTGACCCTGAACCATCCCTGAGTTAAGCTGCAATAGGCTTAGGCTGCTGGGGGCTTCCCATAATGCACTGAGCACTTCCTCTTCCTCACTTCCTTTCACTCTCCATGTGTTTATACACCATTTGCATTTAATCATTAGCTATTATTAACCCTGTCTCTCTCCCATAGGTGTGCCTTTTTGTCCTGTCTCCCTCTGCTCTCTTCTGTTTCTCCTCACCCCCAACCGATTGCGGCAGATGGCTGCCCCTCCCTGAGCCTGGTTCTGCCGGGTTTTCTGTCTAATATTGTAGGGTCTTTACCCTAAAATATAAAGCGCTTTGAGGGGACTGTTGTTGTGATTTGGCGCTATATAAATAAAATTGAATTGAATTGAATAGTCTGGAGGAAAGGTAAAAAACAAATTAATCAAATCTTAAAACTAACATTTTTAATCAGACTCTCTTTAGGATTTCATGATTAATTGGCAGCAATACACACCCAACATAGCTAAGTTAAAAGTACTGTGTATTGTGTTTAGAGGTAACAGGCCTCCGTGTGCAGACCCGTGACCTCCACAGTAAGGCCAAGTAAGGTCTGTGAGGGGAGCTGCCATGGTTGAAATGTTTGGAATGATACAACTGTACCATGAAACAACTGTGTCATGGGCCTCTCAGCTGACTTGATGGCTTAAATTTCCCCAACCTGGTGACAGATCACAACCTATCCCAGCACAAAACACAAGTACTGAGATTTCTGCTTTTTTTTTATAGAATACTTGTCAGGACAGATGGTCAGGCTTGCCTCTTTAATCCTTTGCAGCACCTGCTGTAAATGCATGAGCTGTTCTTCACAGCTTTGACTGAACACCACAATATCATCAAGATAGGCAGCTCCAAAAGACTCCATACCTGCCAGGATCTTGTCATCATCTTCTGAAATATAGCAGATACTCCATGGAGGCCAAAGGGGAGAACCATAAACTGGAAGTAGCTGAAGGGGGTCTGGAATGCTATGATTTCATTACTCTCAGGACTGAGGGGGACCTGCCAGTAGCCTTTACACAAATCAAATATGCCAACAAAATGTGCTCCCCGAATCCTCTCCACCAGATCATCAATTCTAGGCATGGCTACAGATCTAGCTTGCTGACTACACTGACCTTTCTGAAGTCCAGGCAAAACTTTAATGTTGTATCATTCTTTGGGACCAAGATTGTTGGACTACTCTACTCACTGGAGGAGGGTTCTGTTACCCCCAACTCCCTCATTATCTCCAATTCCCTTTTCAGCACTGGCAGCAGGTGCTCTGGGACCCTGTAGACAGGCTGGCGAATTGACTTGGGATCCTTGAGTGTGGTATGATGATGGACCATCTGTGTATGTTCAGGGGTAGGATTTGGAGCAGCTCTTTCCTTCTCTCTTCCATTAGATGGTCCAGCTCTAGATTTTTCATCCTGGACTGGTAAATACTATTCCTCTGACTCCTTTTCCTCATCCACAGCCTGAATTAGAATGACACCTGCTGGTGGTGCTGGTATAGCAGGGCGAGGGTGCCATTTCTCTGTAATGTTAACATGAAAAGTCTGAAGGGGCTGTTTCTGCCCTCTCGTATAAATCTGGTAGGTTATTGGCACCATTTTGTGTTTGATTTGGAAGGGGCCCTGCCACTTTGCCAAACGTTTATTCTCTGATGTTGGCAAAAGCAACAGGACTTCCTCTCCAAACTCAAAACTCCTCTGTGGTGCTGATTGGTCATACCATTTCTTCTGTTTTACTTGAGATTTTAAAAGATTCTCACTTGACAAGGCTGTGGTGTTCATGAATTGCTCATGCATTTCAAGGACTTAGATGATATTTCTGTCCTTATCATTCTCCTCCCAGGTCTCTCTCGGTATATCTAGTGAATCTCTGACCTGATGGACAAACAACAAATCAAAAGGTGAAAACTCCGTGGAGGTCTGAGGAACCTCATGATAGGCAAACAGGAGGAAGGGTAGTCACTTGTCCCAGTCTTTCCCAGTCTCTGAAACAAACATGCCTTTCAGTGTCTGATTAAAGCACTCAACAAAGCCATCCATCTGAGGGTGATAGGGGGTGGTTCTTACACTTTTGATCCCTAACAGGTAGTAGACCTTTGACATCCTGCAACTCATGTTGTTGGGGCCCTGATCTGTTAGCACCTGTTTTAGAATTCCCATTTGTGAGAAGACCTTTAGCATACCCGTGGCTACCTGGTGTTGTTCATCTGAGGTTGTATTTAAATCATTTTGGTAAGGACCCGATAATTTTTCATTATATATTGATAATACGTAAAACCTTAGAATTGAAAGAGGGTGTATTTCTTTTTCATGTGACTGTAAGTAATGTACATGATCTTAACACTTCCATCTGATAGCAGTACAAAATGCTAAAGATACAAATTATAAGTTCTTGTTTCCTTAGAAGAAAGAGGGTGTCCTAATATTTGCCACTCTATTTCAGCTCTGCCCCTTAATTAAGAGAACCTTTAGCAGCCACAACTGGGACTCCACACAGAGGTCAACTCTTGTAATAGGGCCAAAGACTGAGGGAAAAGACAATGACTAAATATACACCAGGAACAGGTGAACTCAATCAGATACTAAGGAGGGCAGGGAAAAGAACAAAGGAGGGAAGGAAGGAACAGACAAAGCCATATGAGGAACTAACCTTTAAAATAAAATGGGAAGTAAACTGAAGACAGACAATCCACACAGATAGAGGAAACACATGGAAATGTAACCCTTGTTTCTTCTTGTGGTAGCATTCTCCGGTCTCTTTCTGGGTTGTGGCAGGCTACAGTTCCTCTTAAAAATATCTTCTATGATAAACACCAACATGGCAGGACAGAGTGCACTCAACTTTTTTCTCAATCGTCTTCCCAGCACACATTACTCAGAGCATGTTACACTCTAAACAGTCCCACTATAAACACTACCAGGTAGGAACGAAAATTACCTTTCACAAGGTGCTATAATGAATAACTTAAATATTACATGTAAAATTATAAAGTAAAGTAACTGACAGTGAAATAATTAATTATATAATAAACTCAATTATTCTATTCAATTCAATTCAATTTTATTTATATAGCGCCAAATCATAACAACAGTCCCCTCAAGGCGCTTTATATTTTAGGGTAAAGACCCTACAATATTAGACAGAAAACCCCAACAATCAGACGACCCCCTATGAGCAAGCACTTGGCAACGGTGGGAAGGAAAAACTCCCTATTAACAGGAAGAAACCTCCGGCAGAACCAGGCTCAGGGAGGGGCAGTCATCTGCCGCGACCGGTTGGGGGTGAGGAGAAACAGAAGAGAGCAGAGGGAGACAGGACAAAAAGGCACACCTATGGGAGAGAGACAGTTATTATGCAGTCATAAAATAATATTGTACAATCTAATATGCAACATAAAATATTATAATCTCCACAAATTAATTGAGACAAATACAAGTGCAAAAACTAAGGTTACAGAAACATGAGGGCAATACCAAAAAAACAAAGATTACAACAATAAACAAGGATCATAACAAAGACCACGACAAATACTAAATGCCCTGTTGCAAGTGCAAACCAAATTGATGTGTAACATTCTAATAAAAACACTCAAAATAAGGTTTAACTGCTAAATGAAGCCCCAACTCAAAGCGTGCGTTATGCTTTGAAGACTTGTGTGTTCTGCCTATGTTAATAACTAACTACATTTAGTAGCACAAAATTAATAGGTCACTAAGTCACGTTTCCCCAGCTGTATACCTTCAAGTCTCTAGTCATGATGAGTTTTTCATGCTGCACGTAAGTTGAGTCCGGGAGCAGAGAAGTCCAGGTTAAGTCTCATTTTTTCAGTTCTAGTGTAACTTGAGCCCAGGTCTCAAATCTCAGTGTTTTTTAAATACTCCAAGCCTTCACATTCCAAAATGAGCTAAAGGCTGTTAGAACTAAACTACTGTTATACTGTAATGCTTACAGATGTCAGCTGATATCTTTTTTTATATTTGATATCTTTTGTAAGCACTGACCTAGTTGGCTCAGTCTGTGACCTTCTCCAAATAATGACGAAACACTGTGTTTTGAATTTTCACTGATACACACTGACTAAATACAGTGTTGTCTTGGTTTAGTCCAGCAAGCATGCTACTGTAACTAAAATCACTGATCATGTTCTGCCTGAGGTGTTTTTCGAGTCCCTCTGACTAGTCACTTCAGCTGAAGCACAGAGAGGAACGTTTTTAACGATCCTTCTTTTAGTCTACACTGACCTGTGATTGAATGGATTTTTTTTTCTTTTTTTTTTTTTTTTACAATTTTTTGTAGCACTTTGTTTATTGGCCTGTGGCTTTGAACTTTGCCCACAACACTGGGAGCTTTTAGCCAATAGCAGGGCTTTGTTTGTAGGTCCTGTCTGTCCCCAGTGTGTGGTAAGAGGAATCAGAAGTCGCTTGTTAACACATCAAGCTGTCAGCAAGTTCCTATTCTCTTCAGACGCTATGTTGGTCACTGACGGTGAGGCCAGAGGGAAGGGGACACATTTTATTTACCTTTTCTGCTCTCACTTTTCTGCATCTGCCATCTGTTGACTCTCTGTGATTGACTTACATAACCTCTATGTGTATTCATGTCTGTGTGACAGAAAGAGTGTGTGTTTATTTTGACTATTGATGCATGGCTCTTCTAGCTGCATTTGTACTTACAATGAAATATTCTGCCTGAGTGGATTCAAGTTGTTTACCATAACCTCTCTATGTGTGTTTGTGTGTGTGTATATGCGTGTGTGTGTGTGTTGTGTGTGCGGACCATTAGTCATGCAGTGTGTCAAAAGAGTATGTGTGCGTGGGGAGGCGTGTGTATATGCGTATGTAACACAGCTCCATGCCTGCTCTCTCTTCAGATAAAGAGGAACTCTTTCAGAATGTACTGACGCAAGTAGCAGAGCAGTTTTCAAGGTAAGCAGATGGCTGAGTGTGCTCATACAGCAGCAGAGTTTTACTGTTTAGTGTAAGTGAATGCAGATGCTACATGTGCATATGTTCTCAGTCTAAATTTACTCTAAATGGTTTCTTTAGCCTCTGTTCTAACAATGTCTGTTAGATTTCTTGTGTTTTAATCAGGGTGTCTTGGGGCTTTTGTAGAGTATTTTCTAGAAAAGAGAAAAGCTTGTATCTCCAAAACCTGAGATAGATCTAAGAAAAACTGTAGTTTTGTTGACTACTGCTGCTTTTTGTTTCACGTTAATTGTTCTTTATTTTGTCAATAATCCAAAGAGGCTGGAAACCTGCCTCAGTTTCATGTTAAGAGTTAGTTTTCACGCAGCAGCTGCAACATATTGACATTAATAGTAGTTATCTAGTGGTGGTGCCTCTTGGCTTTGTCTTTGAACTTTCACTTGTTGTTCACACATGATTTCACTGCTTTAGCTCTCATCATTTTGAACTCAATCAAACACTAGATCCATGTCACTAGTGCTGAGACTCTGAAGTACAGCAGGGTTCCTGCAGGTCATCAAAAAGTCTGAAGTTAAAATCAAGGATATTAAGGTCTGAAAATGTCATGCCATATGTGGCTAGATAAGGTACTGGAAATCTGTCTGATGGAACAAATAATATACTCCTTAAGCCTTCAGAAAGACTTATTTAGCAGAAGATGGAGACCTATTTTTACAATATTTAAACAATGAAGAGAGAGTATTACAAATCTGTGTTTAGATGGGGGCATGTAATATCATTTAAAGTATTTGTGTGTGTTTTGTTTCTTTTTTTTGGTGTGTTTTTTTTTTTGTTCTTTTCTATGTTATTATTATTTAAAAAAGGACATGTGCCAGTATTGTAATCTGTCACAATAATTGTAAACGTGATAACAGCAGTGAAAATATGAATGGTGATGTACAAGTTAAGTGTTAATAAAAATTAAGTTCTAAAAAAAAATCTTAAAAAGATGATTTTGATTTTTAAAACAGTGCAGGAACCCTGGTGATGTAGTAAGAAGTGACTTACAAAACAGAAGCGCAGTCCACAGCATAAACCAGCAAGACGTAATACTGCAAATACTTTTCTGTTGTGAATATAAATGGCAGAGCTGAAGTGATATAGAATTTCTAAAACTGATATCGATATTTAGTGATTTAAAAATCTGATACATCGGGCAATGTTTTTTTTTGTTCTTTCAGACACATGAAACATAAACATTTCCCAACATTTTTTATGTGTAGTTATTTATGAGTCCTTACTAAGATAATATGACAATGTAGTTTAAATAATAATCTTGTTTTATTGTCACAACAAGTTATGGATTACTTGTTTATGCTCTGTCTGACTCTGCTTGGATCAGCTGGTTGTGTTGCAAACATGTGTTGCAGACAGGGAAGTTACAGAGTGCCCTCTGGTGGACAAACTATGCAACGTCAACACTCATAACATGGTTGAAGGGTATTTCTCCCAATCTCTTTTTTACTTTTTAAAATTTTTATTTATTGGAAATTATAAATGCCGATACCCATTTATAGGCAAATAGCTAATATTGGCTAATATAACGGCCCTGTCAATATATTGGTCAGGCTTAATAAATGATAAAATCATTTTGCAGTAGTTTTGTTATTGTATAATTTGAATAGAAATAAACCATAGAAAATTTAATCAAATCAGTTTATTTTGATTTAAAGATTGAAAAACCTGGAGCCTCTAAATGTTCTGGGATTTTCAGGTTTTAGCTGAAATCTTTAGGTGTTTATCAGAATGTTGTTAGTTTGCAGTTATTTTGATGAAAAATGGGTGCTGTCAGACTGTGTACCCTGTAGTCCATTACATTTGGTAATAGTGAATCAAAATTAAGCTTTCTCAGTAAACATCAGTGTATGCCAGCTAGCTGTCCAAAAATCAAAAATGTGAAATAAAGATACTCAGCATTATTTGACTGGCCATCGCTTTTTATAACCTAATAATCTGATCTCCTCATCGTCTAGCTCTGCAGAATATAATGTAGTTCCTTACATGATAGATGAGGTCTGAAGACAAGGTGACTGTTAGTCCAGTGTCCTTGTTGTCTATGCAGTCCACACAGAGAAGGGCAGTGAAGTAGTACTCCATTTTTAAGTTTAATAGTAGGGATTGACTTTTGTGTCTTTATTATGAATTCAAACAGAAGAACATTGCAATCAGAAGAACAATTTGAAACTATAGACACTGCACTCATATGTTTGATTTGAAGTCAAATATATTTGTGATGTAAAAAACTATCCAAAAGTTTTGTTTGCAAATCTAAACATCTGAAAGCGTTAAAATACATATTAGCAGGAACAGGCTAACAATCAATGTAAACCAGTTCATATATAACATTCTTGCTCTTACTAAGACAGACGTTATGTGTAAACATACCTGCATGTTGCAGTCAAGTCCATAAGTATTTGGACAATGACACAGTTGTTTGTAATTTTGTCTCTGTATTCCAGTGGATTTTAAACCAAACAATCAAAATGTGGCTGAATTTTCAGATTTAATTCTGGGGTTTTTAAAGAAGTACTGCATTAACTGTTTAGGAATTACAGCCATTTTTAGAGGCTGTTAATTGTTAATTGTGGTGGCAGTTAATTGTTAATTTGATTTAGATTGTTTTGCACATTTGTTTTAAAATCCATTGTGGTGCACGATCTCAGATGCTGCTCTCTCCTCTTTGTTAACTCATTTCTCCTTCTCTTCCTCTTTCTCACCTGCTTCCATCTGCAGGGCATTCAAAATCAACGAGCTGAAGACCGAGGTCACCAACCGTCTCGCCATGTTGGAGAAGAGGGTAGAGCGTAAGTTTGTTCCCACCACTCTACTGTCACATCTATGCTTTTCTGTCATCAGCTGTGAAAGCTGATGACAATGAGCACACATTTGAAAAGGAAATATGGTTGATTTATCATCACTGTCACATCCTGTGGGGAAATAATAGAGAATTCCTCATGACTTATAGTCAACTCACTGAAAAGTCCTTGAGCATAAATATTACATTCAAGGTGGAACACTGTGGAATGTTATATGCTTAAAATCCTGTCACACAGGTAAAAATTAACTGGCTGGCTGACATGATGAAGAAGTGCTTTGTTTTAAAGAGAAAACGTTTGTTATTTATGTACATGGTCCACAAGCCCAAAAATGAATGAACCGCACATTTTGTTTAATAAAGTTATGAGGTATATCAACTTTTAACACATTTTTCATTTGAAGACAAAGGAAAAGCTGCAAAAAGTCTGTACTTCAATCATATCTTAATTGTTTGATATAACTTGTGGACATAATTGTACAGGAGGTGGCTGATGGTCACTCCACACCTGAATATATATCCGTATCTGCTCTTGAGGTTGAGGCCTATGCAGAACAGCAGCAGGGACAGTGCATCACCTTGGTATATTCTGCACTTGATGGTGACTTGTGTGATTACCTTGTAGTTGGCCATCAGTGTTGTCTTCCACAGTCCCACCGAGTTCCTGATGAATATTATCAGTGCAAAATTAGCCTTGTATAGTGCCAATCATTCCAGTATCCATGTGTGGAACATTGAGCCTTAGGCTTTCTTGCAGTCAATTCAGGTGGTGCTTAGGTTGGCCGCCTGGTCATGGGATGTTTTAACACCTGCAGTGTTTAGTCCATTTAAATCGAACTCTGGTTTGTTTTCCCCCTCTGGTTCGGTTTGCTTGTGCAGACCCTTTGGAGGAGGTGGTCTCAGTCTGGTTCCAAACGAACTCCAGAGCAGTTTGTTTATGGTGTGAACATGATCCAACCTCGATCCTACCCAAGATGTATGCTGCAAGTCTGAGCTAAAGGTTTTCCCGTAGCCAGGTATGCTTTGAATTCTGGGATGCAGGAGGGTACCATAGATGTGCAGAGTACACAAACGGTCAGTACAGGCTAGCAACTAGCCATAAAATGAATGTAAATTCTCCATGTTATCCACAAGGCCAGAACACAGCCCCTTCTTCCTGTATTTACTTTTGTTCCCTGCCCCAGACATATCTGGCCAATAAGCGGACTGAACATTCTCACGTTGTTTGTAGTGACGCATTTTGGTTCGCTTGGAGTTTTTTCCGTGTGAAAAGAAACAAACATTGGGCAAAAGCTACAAGTTTACAACTGATTCAGACCAGAGTAAACAAACTATAGGCGTCAAAACGCCCTTAGAGTCTTTAGGTACTGCTCTGCAGTTCTCCATGGCTGAGACTCAATGATGGGTGTCTGCCTTTGTAATGTTGACTAGTTGTTGTTGTGGGAAGTTGCTGTGGTCTGCTCTTAGGTCCACCAGCCACTTGGTGTTGGTGTTGCAATTTGGCACGCCTCAGCCTTTTCTCCCTGTTTCTCTTCCTAAAGAATGGCTTCTTGATAGCCACCCTTCCACTAAGACCATTTCTGATGAGGCTTCAGTGAACAGTAGATGGATCAGCTGAAGGGCCAGATACATCTCTGAGGTCCTGTGTCAGGTGTTTGCTGAATTTTTTCTTATTTCTTAAGGACATGATTTTCAGATACTGTTCATCTGGTTAGAACGCTTTTTTTTAGGCCTGCCACTTCTTTTTCTTTTTCCTCCACTTGTCCAGTTTCCTCAAAATTTTTAAGGACACACTGCACACCATGTTGAGATATGTCAAATTTTCAGCTAATAGCTCTCTGGGAATCACCCTCTTGGTGCAAAAATACTAAATTTAGCACAAAAAGTAAAGACATTTGTGTTTGGTTGATTATTTCTTTGTTGTAACAATGCTTCTTGGCAATAAATCTCATACTGTTGGAAAGCCTGTTTATTTCCCTTTAAATGGTGCCACATTTGAAAGGAAAATGCATTTGTGGGTTGAGCAGCAGAGTTGAATATGTGGGTTGCGCCCATGAAGAACTTGCCAAATCTTCTCTGCCAATGCCAAACCGTTTTATTCTGCTATTGACGCTTGTTTGGTGTCATTTATTGGTTGATTGAAGTCTGAAGAAACAAGACATATTGGCAGCAATTCAACAATTTATTCATTTAACAAACACGGGCCTCAGTAGCATGTGGAAGAACCATACACAGCCACAACAGCCTGGCACCTCCTCTTCATGCTGGTCACCAGCTTGGTCACACACTTCTGTGAGATGGCATCCCATTCTTCAGCCAGCATTTGTCGCTAGTCAGCCAATGTAGTTGTGTTGATTACTCTGGCACGAACAGCACGCCCAAGCTGATCCCACAAGTGTTCAACGGGATTGAGGTCAGAACGGCAGGCAGGCCATTCCATCCTCTCCACTCCCAAATTCTGGAGGTAGTCTCTGATAAACCCCGCTCTGTGGGGGCAAGCGTTGTCATCTTGAAGGATGGAGTTCGGTCCCAGACTGTGGAGATAAGGGATTGCCACTGGTTGCAGAATCAAATCTCGATATCTCTCTGCATTGAGATTGCCTCCAATGATGACAAGCCTTGTTTTTCCAGTCTAGGAGATGCTGCCCCACACCATCACACTGCCTCCACCAAAAGCTGTTACCCTATCAGTGCAGTAATCAGCATAGCGTTCTTCATTTATGTCTTCTCCACACTTTGATGCTGCGATCCAACTGCCGTAGGCAGAATCTGGACTCATTGCTGAACATAATGTTCCTTGACATGTTCAGGTTCCAGTGCACATGTTGCCGACACCAGCATAAACGAGCCTGGCTGTGAAGGGCAGTCATGGCAGGCCTCCTGGCCGCCTTATGAGACTGGAGATTGGCTGTGTGCAATCTGTTCCAGATTGTCTGGGTAGAGAGCCGTCAGCCATATCGTCCTGCAAACCATGACTCCAAATCTGTAGAAGACTGCCTATGGTTCCTAAGTGCTGACAGGGTGAGGAAACAGTCTTCTTGTGGTGTCTTCTTGATATTAGGGCTCACTCCAAATAATGGTGAAACTTGGTTTTGCAGAACACCAGCTTGAAGTTGCCCTATGGTGCGGGCCCTATCCAGATTAGTCAAACATGGCATGCTTGGAGCTGACACCAACTGACCGCTGTAGCAGGGTCCATGTTCACAGGTGCTGACAAATTGGCACCTGATTGTCAGCACCTGGGGTACCAGAAGCTCAAAACAAGAGTCAATAGCAGAATAAGCTGTTTGGCATTGGCAGAGAAGATTTGGCAAGTTCTTCATGGGCGCAACCCACATACTCAACTCTGCTGCTCAACCCACAAATGCATTTTCCTTTCAAATGTGGCACCATTTAAAGGGAAATAAACAGGCTTTCCAACGATATGAGATTTATTGCCAAGAAGCATTGTTACAACAAAGAAATAATCGACCAAACACAAATGTCCTTACTGTTTTGTGCTAAGTATATCAAAAAGGATATTTGCTGTAACG
>VUQI01011759.1:4042-18068 GCA_015106735.1 Paratilapia polleni
AGGCAATGAAGGAAGGTATGCTCCAAGTTCAGCTTCTGGTGCCATCAATCAGTGCTGATTCCACTTTCACAGCTACAATGAAACATGATGAGGAATTGGAACTGGAACTTGAGAGTGAAATCAAGGTCATGGACGCCCTCTCTGAGCAGAAAATTGCTTTGAAATATGGTAAATTGCTTTTTCAGTTACACTGTTTTTAAAAACTGCCATACTAATTACTTAACAGTTACATGTTTTTTTATATAGGGGCATAAAAATTCTGTCACATCCTAAATGTATAAATATAGCTAACATAGCTAACAGTTAGAGCCTAATAATATAAGGTCTGAAACTAGTCACATGGCCATATTGACCATTTAAAGGCAACTCGGCCTGAGACGGCTATGACCGAGACAGAGTGAAAAAGCTGATCATTTCTAATGTCCACATGCAGGCTAGGATACAGTCATTAAACCTACTGTGTTGTCTCAGAAAAAATCCAAATGTGATTTTTTCTTTTTTTTTTCCTTGTAGACTAACTTTGCTCTGGATTTAATTCAGTGCTCTCTTTTTTTTAAATTCCAGATGTCACAAAAATTGAGGTTGAGGTCAAATCTGATGTGAACACTAAAACTACCATGTTGCCTAATGCTGGCTTTATTGAAAATTATGGCAATGAGCTTCTTGACATGCAAGTGGGGCAAACTGACATGAAAGTCCGTCACATCCTCAAGAAGTTTGTGGAGGTATAAATCTTTGCTCAATTATTCAGATATTCTTTAGTAAAAATGTGAACTGTGCATACAGTAATGCTTATCTGTTTTCAGGCAGCAAACAATTACATGGAAAAGTATGGTGCTGATTTCCCTTACATTCAGAACCTCAGACTGCCTGACATGCCAGAGATTTCCTTACCAGAGACACTATTCCTGAATACGTAAGTGTGAAAAGCTTCATGGTAAATATTAAAACAGTCTAATTTCTCTACCTAAACATTCATATATTTACTTTTGTCTTTCAACAGTGAGGCGAAAGCTGTCTATTACATCAACAGTGATTGCTTTACAGTTGTTATTCCTCTGCCTCTTGGAGGAATGTCAACAGAAGAGCTTAGCTTCCCACCAGCTTTGACCACTCCTAGCCTGTCTCTACACCAGTTTGGACTGGAAATCCCATCCAAGGAGATTCCCATCCCAGAGTTTGTTGTTCCTGAGAGCGTCACTCTGTCTATTCCTCTGTTTGGTAGAGCTGAGGTTTCAACAGTGATGAAAAGCAACCTATATGACATGGAGGCCTCAGTGGGTTTCGGCCTAGACCGTGAAGAAACATACTCCGCTAAGTTTGACCTCAAAGGAACCTCCCCACTCGACATTCTCTCAATAAAGCTTGAAGGTATTTAATACTGAAGATAACTAACAAATTCTGAATTTGTTTTATCAAAATCCTTAACTTGTAGTTAAGATGATGTCCTGTGTTTTCATAGTGGAACAGTTTTCAGTTATCGTTTGTGAGCAATTTCCTGTTAATGAACTTTTACAAAATTTGCAGCAGATGTCCGTTCTATGTACAGTACATATATTGTATACAAGCAAATTAATCAACAATTATGTGTTTTTTCCCTTGTGTTTTTATTTAGGCTCAGGAATGGTGGCCATCACTGATACCATCAAGGCCCAGTTCGAAAGCTCTTTTGCCCATAAATTCATTGAAGCCCAAATTAGCATTGCTGAGGATGCAATCATCACTGACACAATCAATTTGAAATCAAACAGCAAGATAGAAGCCAGAAGTCCATTTGGTCTCAATGTTGTCGCAGAACACACATGTATGGCTGGAATGAATTCTGAAGAAATGTCCGCTGACAACAAATTTGAGGGGGCATTTGAAGCTGGACCCATTTATGGCAAGACCATTTCAACCCAGTCCTTTACCATCTTTCCATTCAGGCCAGAAGCAAAGATTGATTCTGTTGTTCAAGTAGATTCCACAATTGTTAAGGCCCAGAATGTAATTACAGCAACCTATATGAACGGCGCAGTCTCAGCTACATCCAACACCAGTGTCTTTGGAGAAGTCTTTTCTCACAATGCTGAGCTTTCCTTCAGAGACAGCAGGCTGTCACTGACATGTACTGCAAATGCCCTTGCTCTCGGCATGAAGATGCGCAACCAGATGGAAGCCTCAGCTGGTGCCAGTGAAGTCATCTTGAGGACAGAAACAACTGCAGACCACTCTGAAAATCGTGTTTACTCTTTGCTGACTGCCTCTGTTGATGTCAATGGTCTCGCTGTAAACAGCGATGCTATTGTGAAGCTTCTTGAAAATGAAGCTACTCACAAGGCCACTCTGAGAATGAATAAGGACGGTTTGACCACAAGTGGAACAACTACTCTCCAGAGCCCACTGTCCATGGAAAACACCTTCACTGCTGGGATTGACGCTACAAGAGCTACTCTATCCATTACCAACAAGGCTGCAATGGCTGATATGAAAGTTGATAATGCCAACAATTTGATCATAACTCTCTCTAGCCTTAACTTCAACTCAAAGGCTGAAGCCTCTGCAAGTGAGTATGCCTCTTACACTCATGATATCACCTTCGACCTGAAACCCAACATTGTTTCTGCAAATGTTAACAACAACCTGAAACTTCTGGATGCCAACTTTATTAATGAGGCACAACTGCAGGCAGAGCTTTACAAGATGGATCTTAGTGGAAGTCTGGAAGCCATCTATGGTGAAGAAGAGATCAAGCACACCTATCAGATCAGTTATGACTATGTGAGTGTTAATGCAAAGTGCAGCACCACTGGAAGAATCCTTGGAACTCATATGAGCCACAACACTGAAATCGAAGTTATTGGTCTTGCTACCATGATTACCAACAATGTCCGTTTCAACTCGCAGCCAGTGCGCTTTAACCATGCTATACGTTGCAATTTTATTCCTTTTGATTTCAACTTTGATGCCCTATTTAATGCTGAAGGAGACATGACAATGTATGGAAGGCACAGTGCCCAGATCTACAACAAGTTCCTCCTTAGAGCTCAACCCCTGGCTTTTGCCAGCTCACATGAATGCAGGGCATCACTAACCCAGCAACTGAACAATGGGTTTTCCCACGAGACCACATTTGACAACAAGATGATTACTTCTTTGTCACTCCAAGAGCAAAAGACCAGTTTTAAACTGAAGTCTAAAATGAATGAGCATGCCTTTGATCACAGCCTAGAAGTTTACAACACCCCTGAGAGAACTGGAATTGAGATTTCTGGCACCATGCTTACAAACATCATCAACACAGCCTCCACAGAAAACCAGGAGTTCACTGTCTCTAGCTTCCTCAAGTATGACAAGAGCACAGATAGTCATATAATTCAGCTCCCTCTGATTGATCTGCCTGTCTTCTTGGAACACATCAAGGGATTTGTTGTGTATGTGGCAGAAACACTGCAAAACTACATCAACAGTAAGGAGATAAAGGCTCTTCTACTGCATATAAGTGACCTAGTTGCTGAAATGAATGTAGAAGGGAAGGTAGTTCAGATGAAAGAGTATTTCAGCAATTTTACCCAGAGATATGCCATCTCCACGGATGATGTGGAAACATCTTTAAGAAACCTGAAGGTTACTGTTGAGAAACTACTGGCTGGTCTCTCTGTTTTCATCCAGAACTTTGTTGATATGATGGAGACTATTTTTAGTGGCAACTTCCCTGATACCACTGTTCAGAAGATCCAGGAATGGCTGAATAACCTTAATGAGAAGTATAATCTCAAGTCTGTGGTTGTGTATGTGATTGATACCATCAGAGAGATCATCCAAGAGTTTGACTTGGAAAGACTAAAGGGCAGCAGCTTTGCTTTCCTGCATGATATTGATGCCAAGTATGAAATCAAAGCTAAACTACAGTCAATCATCAGAGAAATAATACAGATAATTGAGACCTTTGACTCTGAAAAATTTGTTGCTGAGCTGAAGAGGTTCATTTCATCCACTGACTTCAAAGCGCACATCGAGGAACTAGTGAGGCACATTCCCACAGAGATTCTCAGTGACATAACAGATCGCATTTGGAAAATTATTCGGGACCTTGACATCCTAGGTAAGATTAACACATTCAATGTCAAAATAAGAGAACTGATTGCAAAGTTTGAGGTTGACGAAAAGGCTCAAGTTGTCTTGGAAAAAGCTGTGGAGCTCATTAAAAAGTTCAAGATTGACAAAATCACCAGGACACTAGCTGAAATAATAAAGGACCTTCCCGCCATTTTTATGGATGTTTCCCGGAATACTGTCAAATACTTGAAAAGAACTGAGGTTAAGGAGATAATTGAACATGTTAACATGGCTATTGAAGTGATTATGCAGGAATTGCAGTCGGTGAGTTATAACAACTTTATACATTTTGTTAATCATGTGATTGATATGTTTGCACATTTTGTGAATGAACTGATCATGAGGTATGAAATCCCACAAAAACTTGAGGCAATGCGTGATTTTGTCAACGTGGTCTTATCATCTGTTCGAGGACTTACAGAACGCCTAAGAGAAATCAAAGTTGCTGAATTTTTTAAATCTCTGAAGGATATCTTTGATGAGGTTGTGTTTGACAGTCTTAAAAGAGTTGCTCAGCTCATCAAAGAGAAAATTACAAGTCTGGACATCAAAGCTGAAATTACCTCTCATCTTAATTTTGTGATTAAACACTATAAAAGAGCTATAAACCTTATGAATGACATATTCGCCAGTATTTTTGAGATGATTAAGAAGGTGGTACCTGACCAAAAAATCATCAGCGAGATTCAGCAGATTATTAATGGGCTTTTCACTGAACTTAAGAAAGCTGAGATCAACATACCATCATTCATTCTTCCTCTAACCGACCTTGCTGTACCTTCCATGGAGTTCAATATGGATAAGCTGGCACAGTTTGAAATCCCAACACAACTTGACATCCCTGAATTCACTATCCTAGGCTTCCACACTGTTAAAGCCACCACAATCTCCATTGATGACATTAAGCAGAGAATTATTGAACTTACTGATTTAATTTTAAACTTTGAGATCAACATATTTGATGTGGATGCATTTTTTGGAGACTTGACAATGAACTACCTTCCTTCCATGCCTGAGATAACTTTCCCAGAAATCACTCTTTCTGAGATCTCATTCCCTCCCATTCAACAAGTTCCTCCAGAAAAACTTGTTAAGTCTCTTCAGATTCCTGAAATGAGCCTGCCAACCATTCCAAGTGAGATCATGGTACCATCCTTCGGTAAACTCTATGGTGAGATCAAACTCCAGACTCCCATCTACACCATCAAGATATCTGCTGAGCTTCAGAATTCAACCGAGAATGTAATGACACCTCAGTTCATGGGGTTTTTCACTTCCCAGGGAATATCTCCAAGTTTTGAAATTCTCAATTACAAACTGGACTCCACTGCTCGCATTGCAATCCCAAAAATGAGACGTGTTGTCTTTGCAGAGACTGTAAAGTTCAACCACCTTGCTCTTGAAGCTGAACATCATGCATCTATAACTGTCTATGGCCCATCAGCTCAGGGTCAGGCAAAGACTGATATTAAGGTAACTACTGAACCTTACACTGCTAACTTTGTAAATACGGCTTTTATGGCTATGGAAGGGGGAATGACTGCTTCTCTTGATACAACTTACACACATTTAGTGGACCTTCCAATTGCCAATATCAGAAGTGAGGTTAATCTAAAACAGAAATCATTTGTTCACCAAAATGGCTATACACTCACTCTAACAACTGACACTTCAGGAGTGTTTAATCATGATGATAACCACAACAGCAAGTTAGATTTGTCCCTTACTCCCAGTATTGTCACCATAACTTTCACTGGTGACACAGACTGTTCCATATTAAAGATGAAACAACATGTTACTGCTGAAATTGGCACATTTTCCTACTTAAAGTTTAATGTCCACAATGAGGCAGAGGCACCAATCATAAAGAACAGTCTTCTTCAAGCATCTGGGCTTGCAAACCTTCATGATATGAAGGTTGAGTTGAAAGCAAATCATGACACAGAACTCTTTGGTGCAGTCAGTGGTAAACTTTCCAATGCAATAAACGTTATAGCCCACCCTGGTGAGTTTTTCCTTGAATTTTTAAACAAAGGAAATGCCAAGGTCAACATTTTTAAATCTTTGACTGCTAAAATAGAATTGCAGAATGATTACTTGGCCAACATCAATCCCGAAAGTCAAAAGATGAACACAGTCATCCTGACTCGTCTGAACCAGTACAAAATGTTGTACAACTTCACTCTTGACAATAACGTAAATGAAGCTGGAATCTCTGCTGCTGTGGAAAGTGAGGCCAGTCTTGACTTTCTAAGATACCCCATCAGTATTCCTGAGATTGATCTGCCTTTTGTTGACTTTCATACTCCAGCCATCAATGATCTAGACTTGTACGAGCAGATTGGACTTAACAACATTTTGACTACCACTGAGCAGACTCTTGATGTGGATACTAAGATTGTTTACCAGAAAAGCAAGGCTGTCCCACTTGTTGATATGATGGGTCTGATCCAAATTCCTTCAGTGGGTAATCTGATCGCAGAACTGTCTGTCAAGTCTGCCATCATTAATCTGATTGCCAATGCTGGACTGTATACAGAAGATGATCTTGTGTTCCGTCTTGGAGCTACCACAACCTCTGTGTTTGAGGACCTTCAAGCCAAACTTGTTGGCACCACCAGTCTTACCACCAAGAGGGGAATTAAGATGGCTAATTCCCTGTCTCTCGAAAACCCTCGTATTGAAGGAACTCATGTCAACACCATCAGTGTGAATACTGATACTTTTGAGTCTGAACTCTCTGTGGCTACAGTTGCAAATATTGCCCTGCCTATACTAAACCTGCAAGCAAACCAAAAACTGTCTGCAGACACCAAAACCAAAGCAAATGCCATTTCCACCTTAAAGATGAGTGGTAATTTCAATATTCCTGTGATCAAAGCTGTTGGAAAGGCTGAAGCAGACCACAGCCTGAAGCTGGAAGGCACAGCTGAATATATTTCCATGGAGTCATCTACTACAGCAAACATGGATGGCACAGTGTATGAAGACTATCTAGTTATTGGAATGCTGGATAATGAAGCTATTGTGTTTCTGAATGAAGAGGGCCTGCGCTCAACTTCTAAAGTTATTGCTGATGCCAAGCTTAACCATGGTACAACCAAAGTCATTGGTATGGATGTAAATAAGAATCTTTCCATTGAAGCCACCATGAGCCGTGTGTATGCAGTGCTGAAGTATACCGGCAACAATGAGGCAAGCCTATTCAATTTCAATACAAATGGGAAGCATATTGCCCAAGCTAAAGTGGACTTTGCACCAACCTCTTCCTTGGCTGCTGATATTGAAATTGACATGTCTCAGCCAAGCAGCCTGGGTGACTTCACTATCTTTGAGAAGACTGTTGCTGAAGTAACAGCTGCCAAGCAGAAGGTTTTTACTAATATCACGTTTGTCAGCCCACTGTACACCACAAGCATGGCAGCTGAAGTAGACGGCAGTGCTCCTATCTTCAAAGTAATCGTTAAGTCCTCTGCCACCTCTGCTTTTGTGGTCTTGGAATACGACATGGATGGTGAGTTGATGAAAATTCCCTGAACACCTTTATCTGTTTTATGTTGCACGCACTGCTGAGCCCTAAATTTGATTAAATATTTCTCAATAGCATCTTCTACTACAAACTTTAAGAATGAAGCTTTCAACATGCAAAGTAAAATTGCCTTCACACATGCTGACCTGACCATGGATGTCAACCATGCCATTACCCAAGCTTTGAGGTAATATTTAATGTGTGTGTTTTAAAATATGTTAGAAAATGATTTCTAATTTTCAAGGTTTAAAGTAACTAACTCGTTATCATTACATTTTAGGAGAAAGCGCCAAGGTGATGACAGGTAAATAGTCACTCTTTGTTGTGCGTGTTCATATTTTAATGTGTATAAATAAAATACCTTTGTGTTAAATAACAGATTGAGAAGCAATCATGATTTAAAATTTTTCTTTTCTTCCAGTGTCCAATATCATGCACTAAGTGTGGACATCACCAGTCCTACTTTCACTGATGTGAACCTTCGCTATGCTGCACATAGAGATGGTGTCAGTGCCTCAATATCTTCTTCGACAACTGGCTTTCTGGGCCTTCAGTTCAATGGTGCAGTCCCATCGCAGATGAATGCGAGAGTCTATGGCCGTTACCCAGTGAGTATTATTAACAAGATCTTTTTGATACAACAGTAAATTAAGTTCTGAAATAAAAATTTTGCTAAAACATTTTTTTTTCTAGTCTGCCCCAGAGGTTGATGTTGACATCTTGGTCATCAGATCTACTCCCAAGGGTACTAATAAGATGAACCTGCAGATTGTTTACAACATGGAGGCACCCAAAGCAGTGGTCTCTGAGATCAAGATGAGTCTCACTTCTATCATCTCTACATTCAAAGTGTTTGCTGACAAGTATCAGTTCACAGGGACCATGGAGATGTTAAAGGACGCTGTCATTAACCACATCAATGATGTCTATAATGCTGCAATTAATTATGATGTTCAAATGAGCCAGCTTTCAATTTTCTTCAGGAACACCATTGTACAGTACCAGAAAACTGCCCAGGTCTTCTTGGAGGCTGTCATTAAGGTCTTAAGGGAGACCAGGTTCAAACTGCTTGGGTCTGATGAGATGACCACTCTCCCTGAGGTCCTAAAGAGGTTAACCAGCAGCATTGCTGCTATGCTAGAAGTAACCATTCAGATTATCTATGTGAACATGGAGGCTGCCTATAACTTTGTTGTTGAAAAGATCAGCAGCGTGAGATTGCAAATGCCAGTCAGTGATGCAGTCACTGGAGGGCAGGTCATAGATGAGGTCAAAAAAGCTTCCAAGAAAATCTTTGAGGAAATGGTGGACTTTGTAAAAAATATGGAGAGTCTTGATACAATGCTGGTGAAAATAGGTGAGACCCTGAAGGCTATCATTGAAAAATCGCAGGAATTTGTTGACTCTGTCAAGTCAGACTATTTAGATGCAGTGTTTATCAGTATCAATTGGCTCTATCGTAACCTCGTCACAGACATGAAGGCTATAGCTGACCAGATCCCTATCTTCACTATGGAGGAGTTCAGCAGAGTTTGCAAACACATTATGGATGTGTTCATTGATGTAATAGAGCAGTTCAATAATGCTGTTTATGTGGTTCTGCAGCAAGCTTCTGAGGAAGTTCAAGCCCACATGACAGTTAGAGATGGAAAGCTTGAGATGGACCTTCCATTTCACTTCCAACAGTAAGGAACTCTCATAGAGTAAGGCCTAAGTACATAGGAAACACTACCGTCTATTCAGAACACATTCTTGGAAAGAGTATGGACAAATAGCTCTTCAACAATATTTATAACAATGAGTTCAATAGAAACACCTGCTACCCCATTTAATGTGGATGGTTTATTTCGTAGAAAAACTGAACATGTAACACTTTACTGAAACCCACCTTCCAGCAAAGAGTGAGAAACATTAATAAAATCCATTAATGTAATCTCTGTCTGGTTAAGTGTCTGGTTTATTGCTTCACGATTTTTGAATTCATATTCAAACTCAAACTTTTAGAAAAACTCTCAAATGACACAAAATACTGTTTTATGTTAAACTGCTGTTTGTAGAGACGCTTCTTTTTTGCATTCCCAAAAAAACAAATCTGATGAAAATTCTGTAGTGTCTTTTATGTCATGCTTCTGGGGCCCCTAGAGTAAAAGTAAATAAATTAAAAATAAATTAAAAAAAATCAAACAAGGACCCAAATAAGGGGATTGTGATTATGTTAACCACAAGCCAGATCGATTATTTGAATGCAATGTGCTAAAAGTTACACACCACAGGCTGAAAAATATTAACTTATATATTATTATGATTTTTATAAACAGATAAAAAGTATAATTAGGCTATTTGTGAGCTGTTTCTCTGAGACTTTCTCTCAGCTCTGGCAACATATTTAATATGGACTCAATCATTTAGATATCTTGTGTGTGTGGTTTTAATCATGAAATATTAAATAAATATGCCATGAATAGAATATAAAAAAAGTAAACACTCTAAACATTCTCTGAAGTAATACTTCCGGCTGGAAACAAATTTTTACATTAATTTCTTATGATTGTATTTACAGATGCCCAAGAGGAGCGTAAATTCTGCCTTGATAGGTTGAGGTGTTCATTACACATTCGACACTGAAACTTCAGTGTACAGTGAGGTTTAGTAAAAGAAATTGTGCATTTGCTCATATGATGTTGCTTTCCTTGTTATAGTTTTTGCAAGGCGATTATTCACATAACATACAGAACTCTAATTTAAAGCCTTTTTTTTAAAGTAAACAAAATGTGCAAAGCCCTTCACAAGTATGAATACCTGTACAAAGCTCAATCCTCGATTGTGATCATTGATGCTTTACATGTCAGGAGTGGCCCTAAGCGCACTTGTAAGGTACTATACTTTAACGGCAAAAAAAGCTGTAATAGCCTTTTAAAACCAGTTCAAACTGAAGTACCTGAGATTTGTGGTTTCATAATCTGCATAACAGGCTGCAACCTGTTGGATGAAGCATGCTACATCCAGTTGCTTGTACAAATATTATGCAATGAAAAGCATTTCTGTAGGAATTCATGATAGAAGCCTCACATTTTCTATAAATATCCTCTGAAGGTTGTGGTTGAAGGAGTATATGATGTAAAACTGTACACTGTCCCTCTTCTGGATGAAAACAAGAACAATCTTACTTACCACCTACAAATGTAGATCTATGCTTTTATAAACTCTCTCATTTTGTCATATAGCAACACTTTCCTCAAGCACAAATTCATGTACATGGCTTTTCAAATGAAACATTACTTTTATTAGACTTATGCATCTATTCTGCAGATAGTTAAAACAAGTACTGCACTGCTCTGCAGTACATCAATGCTTTCTGTCAAGAGGCAGCCACATACTTCCCCTTCAAAAGAGACAGCAAGTGAACAAGATTCCCCAGACCACCAGCAAATAAGTCTTTTTAAAATCAATTACCCAAGAATATTGGCTAATTAATTTAATTATCTAAGTAGATTTACTGTGGAGCTCCACCCTACTGGTGAGGTCCCTGAGAACAAAGCCAGGCTGGCAGAAGGTTGACTCTGTGACATTCACAATGAGGGCTTAGGGTTATGTACAATATGGCCATTTTTTCATAGTATCATAGGCTGAACTTATAAAACCGTTGAAGTTGTATGTTTTATGGTAGTTAGGCAATATTGAGCTATTGGATTGTCAACAACAGGTCCCACTGGAGCCAGAGTAGTCATGGAGGAAGAACATTATCACAGCCAACATCCAGATACCTATGGAGGCTGGACTTAGGCTGGGTGTTAATGGAAACACAAAGGGCAAAGGAGCTCACTGCATCTCTCTCTCTCTCTCTCTCATTAACATTACCCTCATTTTGGACAGTATCCAAACTAATGGGTACATGTTTCCGTCTGAATGCCACAAAAAAGGTATGGTTCATGTGCAACTTCTGCTCCCCTCAATCTATGTGGATACCACTGTCAAAGCTGACATGAAATGCAATAAGGAATTGAGGATGGAACTTAACAAATTTTGTGGAAACCACATCTCGTCAGAAAATCTCACCTTCTACATGCTTGCATATTTTCACTTTAATTAATTCCACAACTGGTTGGTTAATCTTCAGTCTTAAACTGAGGAATGTTTTCTCATGTTTTAGGATCTGTTTTTTTTTGTTTTGTTTTTTTCATTTTTGTTTGTTTGTTTGTTTTTGATGGCTTGAAGTATAAAACATGTTGATTTTACCATGGCAAAATTTGCTTTTGAAATGAAGGACTACATTGAGTTTAAGATCAGATTTAGTTTAAACTCAGACTGAGAAAATAATGAGTCCCACAGAATTTGTCACAGATATCACAGCATATATTGGAGAAATGAATGAGGATTTTGAGACATTGATGCTGATTGCAGGTTGATGTTTGTAAGTTGACAAACACAATCTAGGTGTCATGGGAAAAGTTGTGGAGCTCTTTAAACAGTTCCAGATTGAGGAAACCTACAGGGCTCCAGTGAAAGTGAAGGACGCAAACATGCCTAGAAAATTCATGCAAGTGTTTTAAGCTTTGTATCAACCACTTGAAGACAAGTGAGATTAAGAATGTTAAGTAATTTCAAAGTTGATAACACTGGAGTAGCTTATATTGGCATATATTATTATATTTTCAGCTCTCTTTAAGTTCACCAGAAACTAGATATTTTGCCTCTATTCATCTTGTAGGGGTGAAATTTCACAACCTGATATGACCTCAGAAATAAACATTTATCACTAATGGGCTTCCTTTGCCACTGCTATGTTCACCATTACAGTTAACATTATTAATAAGATGGCACCATCTTTTTTTTATGCTTCTTTTGTTGTTGTTGTCTTTTGTATGAAAGGTTTAGATTTATATGGCCTCATAAAGCTTGTGTTGCTGTGTGACTTATACTGTTGTAATTTTGTTCCTCTAATAAAAAAGCAAATTGAAAAAGATGATACCAGAACAACAGAAATGTCAATGCAGAGAGCTTTGTTGAACAAGCCAGACTTTACCATTCCCCATGCCTCTCACTGATCATGTTGTGCCCCCCTTGAAGTAAAGCATCAATAAATTTCACCAGTTTGAAATCCCACCAGAGCTGGATGTTCTTTAGTTCACTGAGGTTATTTTGTTTCAGTTTAAAAGGACATTTAAATGTTTATATTTAATTAAACTGAGCCTGAATGTAAACATCAAAGCACAACCACTTCATCAGCATCTTTAAAGCTGGCATACTCACTTTCAGCACACTGGGTATCGAGCTTACAGTTGTACAAATGTAATGTCTATTGGCAACCAGAGGGGGTCACTGGAACCTTTTCTTTATTAAGTATGTAAAAACAGTGCTACATGACTGTGAGAACTGACATGTTGTTGAATTAATGAGTACCAAAAATAGACTGAAACCAGAGCATTTCTTTTTAACTTTATCAAAGACACAGAGTTAATTTCCATAGTGGCACACACTATATTGTCCACTAATCCTGAGCAGGCCTCCGTGTAATTTAACTGTCTGTCACAGTGGGGGGAAAAAACATAATTTAGATGAAAATGGGTAACATATAAAGGGGTTGAGCTTGGTATTTGAACCTAACTAGAGCTCCAGTATATGCAATTTACAGCCCTGTTGATTTTGCTCAACTATACACCAATCAGGCATAACATTAATATTAGACCACTTGCCTAATATTGTGTTGGTCCCTCTTTTGCTGACCATATGCAACAAACTTGGATGTGCTGTGTATGCTGACACCTTTCTATCAGAACCAGCATTAACTTCTTCGGCAATTTGAGCTACAGTAGCTCGTCTGTTGGATTGGACCACATGAGCCAACCATCGCTCCCCACATGCATCAGTGAGCCTTGGCCACCATGACCCTGTCGCCGGTTCACCACTGTTCCTTCCTTGGACCACTTTGTTAGATGCTGACCACTGCAGACCGGGAACACCCCACAATTCAATTCAATTCAATTCAATTTTATTTATATAGCCCCACAACAGTCACAACAGTTGCCTCAAGGCGCTTCATATTTTAGGGTAAAGACCCTACAATATTAGACAGAAAACCCCGACAGTCAGACGACCCCCTATGAGCAAGCACTTGGCAACAGTGGGAAGGAAAAATTCCCTTTTAACGGGAAGAAACCTCCAGCAGAACCAGGCTCATGGAGGGGCAGCCATCTGCCATGACCGGTTGGGGGTGAGGGGAAACAGAAGAGAGCAGAGGGAGACAGGACAAAAGGCACACTATGGGAGAGAGACAGAGTTTAATAATAACTAATGATTAGATGCAAGTGGTGTATAAACACATGGAGAGTAAAAGGAAGTGATGAAGAGGAAGTGCTCAGTGCGTCATGGGAAGCCCCCAGCAACCTAGACCTATTGCAG
>VUQI01011760.1:3929-24729 GCA_015106735.1 Paratilapia polleni
GGAAGAAAAACAGACCCCCCCCCCCCCCCCCCCCCCCATACACAGTAACCCAAGAAAATAAAAAATAAAAAAAATAAGACTTTCCTGTATCTAAGCTACAATAACAAGCATGGAACTGCGCAGATTGGCTCTTGGGGTCCGGGGTGGACAACCTCTTGCTTACTCCATACAAAAAACGCAAGTGTGGGAGGAAAAGAAAACAAAACACAACAACCTGTGGTTTTAGGGACTACTTAGACTTGATTTGTAGTACTGCATTAAAGCTATGCCGTAGCTACACTGTAGCCCTGCACCCTGTCAAGTAGCCTGTCATGCACCTTCCCAGAAATGTTATACATGTTGCAGAGACGCAGACCTCAACAACTGTGATAGGTTTGTTTGGTAGTAATATAACAGCTCTGACAATCTGTGTGTAAACTCAGCCAGTTCCAAAGTCTTCTCTCTTTCTTTTGTTTCAATAAAATTAACTGTTGTTCAAGATTTGTTAGCTCCAAGTCCAACATGATCAACTCAGTTTCGTGCTGGCAGAGCAGTACAGACACACCCGTGCACAGGTGCGAATACAAACAATTAAAATAGTATAATAATTAAAACTTTCACCACCAGGGGCCAGTGTTTTGCCCTGCTTTGCCTTTTCCTAGGCTGACATTGTTAATAAGAACATGGTCTTAATGACTTGCCTGGTTGACTCACTGCACCATCTTGTGGTACAAATTGGTATTACACAGAAGTATGGTCTTCAGCCTTTGTATCAAACCTCCTCCATGTTGGGTAAGTGGTTATGACTGGCGAGGCACAAGGTAAGACGGCGCATTCAGCGAGAGCAAATGAAACATGAGCTGTCGTATTCATCTGGTTGGTATGGTCTACATTCTCAGAACTGCTACTAAGTGGACCTATAGCTTGTTTTGTTAAGGTTTACTACTTCGTTTTTCTTAAGTGTCACTAAAGCTTAGCAGTGCAGGTTAGAATAAACTTGAGCTCTAAGAAGAAGCTGAGATGCAGTGGGTGTAATAAATAAATATGAACAAACTGAGAATTTTAGAAACAGTATCCGAGCACTTAAGAGTTCCCTAAAAACACTTTGTGATGCAGCAGTTCTTTACAAATCACACTTTTGTTTGCACTGTATATATTTTTTTCTCCAACATTGTTCCCCTACAGCTGGAAAAAATGAATACAGTTCTAAATGCTCTGTATGTATTTAAAAACCGAGGCAAAGAGAAGACAGTTGCTTAAATCTATTGAATTAGAACATCTGAGTAATTAATGTAAAAAGGCAAAGCTATGCAGATTACAGTGTCACAGTGTCAAGTTTCTGGATGTGAATGTCACTACTGAAAAAGCTCCTCCCTTTGACTACGCATTATTGAGGTTCATCTGTTGATTGTCTTTCTTCACTGTGCCTCAATTTCTTTTTTAGGGATTCTGTGGTGAGAAGGAGGAATATGTGTTCTACTTTAATCAGTTTTGTGTGTGGCTTCCTGTTACTAATATTGGAGAATGTAAGTGAAGTTGTTCAGAATGTCTATGCACTCTATATATGTCAAACAACTGCTATGGCTGGAGTGATGTAAAGTACAGTACAAGACCTGACCACAATTACAGTGTGTAAATTATTGTCGAAAGAAAGATTCTGCACTTAGTTTTGAGTCTGAGAGTGAAAGCTGCATGGTTAATATCATTGTGATTTAAAGGCAAGAATAGTTCTGATAATAAACATCACACACTATCACTGTCCCTCCAGTGGCCTGTACTACAAAGCAGCTTCAGCATAGCCAGGATATCCTTTCATTATCTGGCTTCACTTACCATAAGATAGTCAGGCTAAACAGTCAGGGTTTCCCCTCTAGCTGTGAGTGCATTCACATAACAGGTGGTGTTGGCAGCATGTGAAGAAACCACAAACATGCAGACAATCTTCCAGGAATGGTGACACATGAATATTTCCAAGAAGAATGATTAGTTAGATCCTGCTTTGCAGTACAGTCCTCTGGGTATGAGGGATCAAACAGATGGACAGACTGTCAGTGAAAAACCTGAGTTTTTATTAATCCTAAACTCAGCAGCAACTTTTTTTTTTTTTTTTAATGTGTGTTTTATTTTAATACGTGTCTTGCTTTTTAAAAGACACCCCAAAAGAGCAGCTTGTGAGGTCATGATTTTGTCTCCCTAGAGCTCAGTTAAACTGCAGGATGCATGATGTACTGCGTTAGCGAAAAGGTGCATGCGTAGTGTAGCTAGTGAATGCAGTTTGCTGCTCTGTCAGCAAGTTATCCATTAAAACTAGGAAACTGCATGATGACTTAAAACAGCGTTGGATTCTGCCTCAAATTCCAACTTGATGAACTGCACAACAGAGTGCTGTACATGACACCAAAATTGGCCAGTAAGGCATGAATTCGGATGTTTTGCTGAAGAGTTAAACAACAATATGTTTTAATTTGCTCTTTGTTACATCAGTGTGATATCCTTTCTGACATCTGTGCGCATAAACTGTATGAATTACAGCTGGACTGTGTATTTGGGTCTAAAATCATGCTGATTAAAAGCTTTCCTGACAACCATCACATTGATATATTGTCTGAGTTGTTTGTGTATTGGGTGCCTGAGCAGAAAGCCTCCATTACAGCGATCTTTAACATTACGCAAATATGTTGTCAGATTTTCTACGTTTCCTTATTGAGGCTTACAGATAAATAAAGGTACTGTTCTGAAAGCTAAACCAATAGTAAATCGGAAAGAATTGGCTCGTAGTTCATTTGTGTTACTGTATACACTGATGAGGGAAATCTTCAGTGCTGGCATTTATGCAAATGTTGCACTGATACCTAACACCTACCTTACAAAGCAAGCACACACCCCTAAACACAAATGCATCATGGGACAACTGGACAGATTTCAGACTACAGCCATAAAACTCAAAGCATACTCAGTGCAGTTCAGTGCCTTTGCAATTTAAAAAGGAAAAAAAAAAGTGATCCACATCAACAACTGAATGTAATGGGCTGAGGTTTTACTTCTCCACAAGCTTTCATCAAATTCAGCCAGGGGTGTTAAGAGATTTTTACTTCATAGGCAACATACAGCATGACGTGATCTCAAGTGGGCTGAACCAGTAAAACCATTCCATAACAAATTTGTTTAAAAAAAAAAAAAAAAAACTTCAGTTTTCCCTCCATTTTCATTTGTGACAACTTTCACATTTAGATAAGACCCATTTTGCTTCATATTCTTGGACTCCACTGCAGTAGCTTTCCATGAGTCACAGTTCAAATTTATCTTTTATCTCGTGGGCCTTGGTGCAGCTATTCAGTTCATCAGCTATCTGAAACAAGCTGTTTTATCTCTCTTCCTCCTCCCTTTAACCCAACTCTCTTCTGCATCTCATGAACAGAAGGTTTGAACAGCAGATGGGTGAGGCTTCTGCACTCAGCCATAGCTGTGCGCCTGAGATGACCATATTAGGGACATCCTCTCAGTGATGTCATACAGATCCAAGGGTAGAAAAAACAAACACAGCTTTCAAGTTATGAAGATTACTTGTGCATACCTCATTTGAAACACATCCACCTTTAATATGAGCATCCACCACTGTAACATTGCAAAGTCAACAGGCCAGACCTTTTCTGGCCCGTGGGCCACATGTTTGACTCTTTACAGTCAAGTTAGAACTCTGTTCTGGTTGAAAATCTGTAAAGTCTCTTCTGAGTGTAAGATCTTTTTTTAAATTTTTTTACCCCAGCAGACATATTGAGTAATAAATGAACTGACACATATGGCCATGTTAATATCCACAAACAATTTTATTTTTAGAAATAGCTTCTTAGTGTAATGTTCATACGAAAAGTGTTAAAGAACCACATGGTCCAAAATAAAATCAAGTGCAACAGAAAACAACAACAAAAAAGGGAATAACATTTGATTGGCTGTCATTGTATCTGACAAATATACCAGCACAAAGACGATAATAGGACACTGAGATTAAGCAGTAATATAACTGGCAGTGTGATTCAGGAAACGCTGTCACCTCAGTTATGTCAGTTTGTCTAAGAGCTACATCTGTTTTGTTGAACATTTTTGTGACATTTTCAGGATCAATCAACTAAAATGATTTTCACTGAGTCCAAAAGTGAAGTGGTACCAACCATCAGCTCCAAGTTCCTCATTAACAATTACAAAAGGAAGAGGTGCCATTTTTCAAGTGCACTTATTTTTGTAATAAACCTTCCTGCTGATTACAAAAAAAATTACACACAGCCTGACACACACACACACACACACACACCAAGACTTCACTGTTTGCAGACATACAAAGCTTCACACAGCCTCACACTAAGCTGCACACTGAAACCTTTATCAACAGGAGCCAAACTCTTCGATCCACTTTTCATACTTCTCCAGGTCAGCCGCAGAAACTGATTTGGACACTTTCCTCAGAGCTGACTCGAAATCCTCCATGGTGGTGGGCATGTGCATCTCGTCCCGGGAAATGTTGCGGATCTCCTCTGGTGTTAGGCCTTCGATCCTTCGCCTCATGGCCATCAGAGAGGCGTCCCTGTGCCATCACACAACAGTAGTTTCATTTAAATACTGTGAGATTTCAGTTAAGACTGTTAATCACATACATTTCTGACTTCTGCATTAATCATATCGCTTTAAATTAAAGCCTATGAGCTTTAAATTACATCGGTTTTCTGTAAGAGGCCTTTATGTGGGATGGTTAGGTAACATACAAACCAAATTTGTGAAGGTTGTCTTTCAACATGCTGAAGATTATTTTTAAAAGACTATAACACTGCAAACTAATTGTGGAGATTATTCTCGCTACAGAGTGCCTTACATCAATGTCTTCAGCCCCCAAGAAGAGTGTTATAAGCAAGCAACACTGGCTAGCAGTAGCTTAGGAATTGAGTGCACTAAACACTAATGGCTACCAGCACAACAGACTCCAACACAAACTCCACAAAAAAGGATGTGGTCTCAGACACCTATAGCTTGCTTGCACGCTACCTATAGCATACAAGCAAGCTATAGCATACCTGCTAGCTGCTAGATTAAGCATCGAACAGTTTGTCCACTTTAGTACCTAAGTTAACATTAGCTAAGTCAGAAGGAAGCCAGTCTCACCAAACAGGGTTTTGACCAATGTCAGATGAAAACAGTCAACATCAGCAGAGTATTTGATTCACAGAGGGATCATCTGGTTTGGACTCAAATCTGACACTGAACTGTCTCTCATCTGGTTAATGTTACCAAACACTAGCTTGCCTGCTATCATGGGCGATTTGCAAGCTCTCTTATATAGCACAGTACTGCCCTGAGTGGATAAGTTATAGAGCCCAATCGACTTATCAGTGGGCTGATATTATCAGCCGATAAATGAAGATGAAAAAAGTCAAGAGATGGGTGAAACAGCCTTCAACCATGCTATGAGCATTGATGTTTTATAGTTTGCCCACCAGATGGCGCTCTGCAATCCCAAAAATGCAACAACCAGCTGATCCAAGCAGAGCAGAGCCTAAACCAGTAAATAAATAACCACACATAATGTTAGGGAGGTCTGTTTATGTCTCGTGTGTCTGAAAGATAAAAATACTGGCTGATATAATGGATTTCTAAAAATCACGAAATAACTGAAAATCCTATATTGGTTGGGCTCTAGTAAGTTCAGCTATTTTTCCAAACTACTGTGGCTGATCTAGTAACTTGTTTGCAATTTCAGAATTACTTTATTAGCTAATTCTATGAACTAACCATCATGACATTCATGTTACAGCTAATAAATCACTAGCAAACTCATATCAGTGGAAATGCTAGTTGTCTACCTTGCCAGATTACTTCAGCAGCTAATGTGATCTATGATACTAATGTATCTATAATGTGAGCCTGTATTTTAGTCATCAGTAACAGCACAAGGCAAGATTTAACACTGACATTTACTTTCTGTAGTACTAGCCAACATGGGAACAGTTAGCTGTAACTTAGGTATGCAACATGTATCGGAAATTTATAGTTGTGTCACCTGCAAGTCACCTTGGTTGTCATTATACTGATACTTATGTATACAGTAAAATAGTGCAAGGTACATGATGTACAGTACACACAATAGTGTAACATAATGTATCACAGTTTTGGCCAATGTGAGCTTGCATATCATGCTCAAACACCAGCAGAAGAATGAAGACTACAGTTTAACCACCGTAAGTGTCATTTAATATCAATGATCATCAGGAAGTTAGGCTGAGTTTATTCTTTGACCTTGATTTTGAAAAATGCACTGACCTGCACACATTAGTGATGTCAGCTCCTGAGTAACCCTCCATCTGCTCTGCGATCTTGTCCAAGTCCACATCACTGGCCAGCTCCAGCTCCCTCAGGTTAATCTTAAGCAGCTCCACTCGCCCCTTTGCTACAAACAAGGAGCCAACAGTAAGTACAGCAAGTAGGAAATGAACCAGGCAGTATTCAGCCACAGGTTTACAGATATGATTTTTAATGGAACAGAAAAGTAGTTCTAAAAAAGCTGCTTGTGCTGTCAGCTGTGTGCACTGTGCTTCAAAGTGATGAAGTGGTAGTACCCAAAGTGAGGAATGTGGAGGCTCAGCAGCTGATGTCTGCCACTAAACCTAGTAGGTTCCTCTGTTATGCCCCCTTATTATCTAGTTATTAAAGCATGCAAGACTTAAGAGTTTGTTTGTTCCTTCATGCTCAGCAACATGTTTTTTTGAGTGTTGAAGAATTATACAGGTCACATTAGAGTGTACAGCAATGTTCATTTCCAATCATCACATTTCATTGCCTACAATGTGGAAATCAGTAAAGCAATGGCTATACTTGAAGGAAGAGGAATGTAGATCCTCTTCTCCAGTCGCCTCCTCAGAGCCTCGTCGATGTCCCATGGGAAGTTGGTGGCAGCCAGGACCATCACCATCTTTGATGGGTCGTCGTTCTCTGATGCTCCACCCACACCTGCACAAAAGCCACAACAACAGAAAAAGCCTCAGAAAACAACCACTTCCATCAACAGGTGGATACATCTAGCATGCGTGAAAACCGGCAATACTGCAGATAAATTAAATTAAGCTCTTTTCAACCATTTTTCACTCTTTTGACTGAAAAAGAAAACACTAAAACCAAATAAAAGTCTTTATATTCTCAGTGTACAAGAACATCTGGAAAGGTGTTATACCATCCATTTGCACAAGCAGCTCTGCCTTGACTCTCCTGCTGGCTTCATGCTCCTCGGAGGTTCCTCTGCGGCTGCACATGGAGTCAATTTCATCAATGAAGATCGTGGTGGGAGCGTAAAAACGTGCCTGTACAGCAAAACAAGGAATGAGTCAGTTCAGGGACAAAAAAAAGTATATTTTTTTAATATTAAAAGAAATTGTGTACAATAAACATACAAAAATAAGATAAAATGATATTTTGTTAACAAAAAAGTTTAACTGAATGTGAGAACAGAGGCTTTATTCAGTTTATAATTAACTGTACTTGAAATGAGACGGATAAATTCACTTTCAGAATTAAAGGTACATTAGGTGAATTTGTGACCACTAGAGGGCTCCAAAACTAGCTCACAGACCCGACAAATTAAAGGGAATACCCTTAATGATAAGAACAGAACATGCAGAGTACACGAACAAACAAAAACCCTGACAATCCAATTCTGCTGAGTTTACCATTTCAAAGAGAAGGCGAACTAGTTTCTCAGACTCTCCTCTGTACTTAGAGGTGAGAGTCGATGAGGAGACATTGAAGAATGTGGTTCTGCATTCAGTAGCAACTGCTTTGGCCAGAAGAGTTTTCCCTGTGCCTGGAGGTCCCACCATAAGCACACCCTGAAGTAGAAAATTTTTTACGTAACAGAAATGCATGTGATAAAAGTACTGACACAAACTTATCTTTGGATCATTACCTTCCAGGGCCTTCGTATTCCTTTAAAAAATGCTGGCATCCACATCGGCAACACAACTGCTTCTTTCAGGAGTTTTTTTGCATCTTCCAAGTCTGCAATGTCGTCCCTATGAAAGAGGGTAGACGGATATGACATTTGAATTTGAAAATTGAAATTTGTTGATGACATTTCTCAGGAAGGCTGGCGTTCACACCAAGAAAGACAGATAAACCTCTACAGGACACACATTCTAGGTAAGCAAGAATCCACACCAAGCAGCAACCTCCGAGTGAAGCGGGTGGGGCTGAAGTGCCTCTAATGAAGGAAAGAGCAAAGACTAAAGATTAAGGCCTTTTTTTATTTCCTTGTTGTTTTCTGTACATCACTTCTAAGCACCGCTTCAGTGGAAAGTAGTTTTACACTGCTTGCTTATATTAATGTTACATAATGTCTTGTCTTTGTTTAGTTTTTGTGGTTACTTATTCAGGGTGTCAGGAAAACAATTTTTTCCTGAAAAAAAAAGTGAAACAATGAAAAAAACAAAAACAAAAAGAAGAATCTGAAATTGTTCACTGTGATAGAGTACATAGATACAGCTGGTTCTTAGAGACTGCTGCTAACTTGATGGTCAGCATCCAATAAGTTCACCTACCATTTAACATTTGGATTTTGAGATATAATATCCCTCTCCAGAGCTTCCACAAGGTCTTTATCATATCCTGTCCCATCAAACCTCTTCGGTTCCTTCTCCTGGAGATCTGCTTTGTTCTGAGAGGCAGACAATAAATAAATAAATAAATTACCCTTCCCAGTTCCCTGAATATAACCCCCAGATAAAAAAACTGGAATGACATGCTAGACAGTAAGTAAACAGACAGCATGTGATCCTGTTTGATTAGCAGTACTGAGTATTTGTTATGTAGTATTATAACAGAGAAGGCACCATTGTGTTGCAAGGTGAAACCACCAGCATGTTGTTCACCTTATCATCCTTTGCTTTGCCAGCAGCCTCCTTTGGTTCCTTCTTTTCTTTGCCCTTGGAAGGTCTGCTTCTGTCACCGTTGGCCGCTCGGGGCAGGTGCCTCTGCTGGGCCTTCACAGCCACGCTCAGGCGGTTGTTTGGAGGTTTGCTGTCTTTGTATGGGTTGGCAGGACGCCTGACAGGGCAGGGAGAATGTCTGAAGAAAAGAGGGGTAAGACTGTATCATTGATATCAGCTGCAAGCAGTTTATTTCAAGTGTTTTTAAAATTACAAAACAGTTAGGTTCTTTGCGATTTAGCTGTTGTATTAAACTTTAAAATGTAATCCAATGCACAAATTTATATTTACCAAGAGCACAAACAAGACAGAACGACAGCTTGATTCATGCCTTTTCCCCCCGGAATATTGCACTAATATTACTGATATAACACCACTCTGATTAGCCAATAATTCTAGATTGTTTTTAATCAGATTTCTTTCATACTGTAAATTGTCTTGAAAAACAACCTTAAGTATAATGACTTCGCTCTCAGACTGCAGGCTTACTTGTGGTTCCTAGGGTATTTAAAAGTAGAATGGGAGGCAGAGCCTTCAGCTTTCAAGCCCCTCTCCTGTGGAACCAGCTCCCAGTTTGGATTCAGGAGACAGACACCCTCTCTACTTTTAAGATTAGGCTTAAAACTTTCCTTTTTGATAGAGTTTATAGTTAGGACTGGATCAGGTGACCCTGAACCATCCCTTAGTTATGCTGCAATAGGCCTAGGCTGCTGGGGGCTTCCCATGATGCACTGACGCATTTCTTGTTCACTCACCTCTCTTCACTCTCCGTGTGTTTATGCACCACTTGCATTTAATCATTAGTTATTATTAAACTCTGTCTCTCTCCCATAGTGTGTCTTTTGTCCTGTCTCCCTCTGCTCTCTTCCGTTTCTCCTCACCCCCAACAGGTCGCGGCAGATGGCTGCCCCTCCTTAAGACTGGTTCTGGTGGAGGTTTCTTCCTGTTAAAAGGGAGTTTTTCCTTCCCACTGTCAGCAAGTGCTTGCTCATAGGGGGTCGTCTGATTGTTGGGGTTTTCTGTCTAATATTGTAGAAACTGAAATTGAACTGAAGAGAATTTAGACAGAACCAGGCTCTGGGAGGGGCAGCCATCTGCCACAAACAGTTGGTGAATGAGGGGATAGAGAAGACAGAAAAGAGGAGCATAGAAACACCAAGAACAACAGGACAAAACACAAACTAATATGGGCCCTTCTGGCCCAGAAAAAACAAATATATCAGCATCCTCAGCGCTAACATTGAGGCTTCAAAATGTGGAGACCAAAACCAATGAGTAATGAAACAATAGCTACAGATGTTTATGTGTCACAACAGAGGATGCAGTGAAAAATGTGTTTCAAGCACACTGATCAATTTAAGAATCCAAGGATTGGATCTGCTGTTGTCAAAATTTTAATTTTCAAGATAGTGCTCAAAATTAAAAGAAAAAATCTGCAGCTGCCAGTGCCACCGCAATGAACAACCAGAAAAATTATTTCTATGACTGCAGGCATATTCTGTGTTTATCAGATAAATTCTACTGAGGACATACATACTGCATGAGAGATTAAATTATATGATGAAATGCTAAATAAAGGTACTAATACAACCAGAATTATCATTACTAGGACAGAGCAATTTAACAGACTAACAATATGGTCACTTCTGGCCCATAAAAAATATCAGCCTTCTTGACTGATATTGGTAAATAAGATGGCATTTACTGATGTCAGTGGCTGATATTTATCTGTTGCATCCCATTTATATTGTGTTGGCAAACTATTAAACAAACGAGGAGCTCAATTTTCCCAATCTGTTCATCTTTAATAGTTAAAAATACTGAATAAAAATGATGGAAAAACAAAGAGGCTGTTGGAGGTTTACAGGCCACCTTTCTGGAGGGCAGAGCAGGAACAAAACAAGCTCACATCAGAGACTCAAGTTCACTGATCTCAATCATATGACTACATCAGGGCTATTGTTCTTGGCTTACACAACACAACCACAATTCAAAAAACTTCAAAATGAGACAAGAACCAGATATACAATGTTCAGAAAGTGTCAGAACTGGTAGCACAGTAAATTTCCTAAGCAATGAATAAGCAGGAAAAAAAGGTGGAGGGAAATACCCAGTGCAGTACCTCTGTTCCACAGGCAAAGCTCTTATTTCAAAGTCATCGTGGTTACTCGGTTTAGCAGGTGTTGTGTCCAGCTGAAAGTTCTCTAGAGTCGACATTATGTCCTGAACTTGTCGATTCTCTTCACTGATTTCTTGCCACAGCTGAGACAGAAACACACATACACACATAAGAGAAGCCAGGATTCCCTCCTCATGTGATCCCATAAATTATCAGCGCCACATTTACCTGCTGCCATCTCTGCTGAAAACTGCTGTCCCGCACTGTGTACACATACTTTTTGATTTGTTCAAGCAACCCATGATAGAGAACGCTGGCTGAGCTGTAGTTTCCCAGCAAGGCGTACTCTCGGGCCAGCTTCACGTTCTCACTGATCTCTCGTAGACTCATACTGCTATGGACACAGACAACAGTTGGCACACAAAGGGTACTACTTCTAACTAGTCAAAATTAGCATGTTACTTATAAACAGCAGGGTGTTGAATACACGTAGCTCAGAAACAGACTGAAACGACCAACAATATCTTATAAACTGCAGTATAAATCAAATGTAATCAGTCGTAACTTTACCTGGAGATCAAAAACCTTTAGAGGAACTACCTGTGCTTCTAGCAGAAATCCAGGCGGGTTCTACATTAAGTTACATTCTCACCCTTTAAAAGCCTAAGCTTGCATAGTGTCAATTTGTTTTTCCCTACCATTTTAAAACCACCAGTTTTAATGTTTTTTTGTTTTTTTAATATATCTGTTCTGTATTGTTGTGCTTCAACACAAAACCATGAAGCTACAGAAACAACTGATGGACCAGTGTACAAAGGAAGACAATCAGCAAATGGAGAAAACTGGCTCAGTGCAATCCTAATGATAAGACTGCACTAATGATAAGACAAGCTTGAAGGGTATATATGTCTAATTATAGTATACTTTAAATATAGACAGTTATTTCAATTTTGTTTTAAGAAAGACATTTAAATTTCAGCATAATTTTCTCTCCTGTCTCACTTATTTTTTGTCTTACATTTCAGCAATAAGCCATCATCAGTGCCTTTTTGCCCTTTAATAAAAACGTATTTTTTTCCAGAGTGTTGGTGTTTCTTTCTTTTCCATAAAAATATTTTCAACCATGTTTTTTAAGTGGGGTTTAATTTACTAAATCATAAAACACGTGTATTTTGATGTATTTTGTTTTTTAATATCCAGATTATCTTTGATTTATTTATTTGTTTGTTTATAATAAAAATGAATTTAAAAAGCCTTATTTTGTAATAGGTGTCCTAAATGACCATCTCCTTGCGGTTGGTTTGCCTGTCAGATGGCCCAGCCACAGGAACGCCTCAGTCTGAGAAAGACACAGGAACTCACACAGTCCCATTTGGACAGTCCTTCACGTAGCGATGCTACTATATTTACGACACATGTGCACAGTTTAAGACATGTTTACACACTCAGTGAAACATAAAGTAGCTGACAAGTGTGACTATTACCTCTCAGTTTAACTTGTTTCTCCACAGATTAGACGGAGCCTCGCCCAACTATAACCCAACTGTTAAAGGCAAAATGCGACACTCGAGTCCACGCGTACAAGTTGCTAGCGTTTCAAATATGTGAAAAATAGCCTGCCTGTTTGTAGGAAACCATAATAACTTAAATGTCAGTCAAAATAACAGAACTATTTAACGCTAGTGTACGTTACGCGGTAATGCTGACGTTAGCGACACCCGACGCATCCTTAAGTTTGAATTTCAAGCCGGCAGGCTACTTTCTCTCACTCTGCTTCAGTAAGTGTAAAAGCACCATCTTCACAAAACTTGACGAACACAGTTATTCAAACAACACTACTGGTGAACTGATACACAAACCTGGTGTACGTGGCATTTATATTCAACTTTTCCTAGCAGCGGCTGTTTTCACGAGCCCTGCTGCGGCCGTAGTTCAGACTGCTGGAAGAAAACATCCAACTGAAAAGAACAACTGGACGACCTGGGTACATTTGTAGTCCAATATATGACGGAAGTTTGTCATAGCGCACGTTCCGTATGCAAACCAGTTGGGGGAAAAAGTTTGAACTTCCGTTTTCGACCTTCAAAATAAAACCGTTAAATGTTACATGGATTAAAGAAGTACAAAAAAATAGAAATAAAACATACAGACAGAGCTAAACAGATTGACAGAGAGAGGGAGAGAAAGAGAGCGAGAACGAGCGACAGAAAAAGAGAGAAAAAGTAAAGTTTCTAGCTTTCCTAAAATTTACACTAGAAAAATAAAATACACAAAAAGCAAAAAAAAAAAATAAATAAATAAAACAACTTCAATTTGTGATTACTATTACTAACTTCTACTACGAATAATAATAATAATAATCATAATAATACATCCTAATGCTTTTTCTGACAAAAGGTAGGGATCAGCTGCCATCATCTTAAACTGTTCTAAATATTCCTGCTATTTTTCTTTTCTGAAACTTTACATTTTAAAGTAAGGCCAACACAGTGGTGCAGTGGTTAGCACTGTTTCTTCAAACCAAGAAGGTCCTGGCTTCAAATCCATCAACCTGCTGGAGCCCATCTGTGCAGAGTTTGCATGTTCTCTCTGGGCACTCTGTTTCTACTCAAAGGAAGGTGATTTTAGATTGTGAATGGTTGTCTGCCTTTACATATTAACCTTGTGACAGACTGGCAGCCTGTCCAGGGTGTACCCTCTTCTTCCTCCTCACTATCACACCGAAAGGGATAAGCAGAAAAAAATGGATGGATGGAGCTTTTAAAGTCCTTCGTATGTTTTATGAGTGTATGTAAACATACGCCAATAAACTGAACTATCAAAATTTGTGTTCTTGGTGATAATGTTGACAGGGAAGACCCAAACACAGACAAAAAATTAAATCCTTTCATACTTGCAGGTAGTCAAGAAAAAGGGCACTTTAATTACTACTGAAAAAGAAATCACTCCACAGTGAACATTTCAAAAAAGCAAACAGGATCAACCTCCAAAAAGCAGGGAGCCAGTAAAAGAAAACAATATATAGTATACAGGTATTGAAGGGAGATGCATCACCAACCTGACAAAGACAGAGGGAACAGACACAAAATAAATTAACACCAGGAAGAGGAGGGTAAAGGAAGATTTATGGTACTGCCTTTGTGTTCGTTTGTGCTACAGAACAAAGACTATATAAAAATGGAGGACCTGGCTCCATTTCCTCCCACTGTAAAAGGAAAAAGTGAAGCCAAAATTTCCCGCTTATGGGAGCTGCCTTCTTGCATTTTTAGAGACAGATTCTGCACAGTAGTGATTTGGGGTGGAGTTGCAGTCTCAAACTCCCGCCCACACACCCGCTCTATTTACCCACACACACACACACACACACACACCCCTGCACTTTTTTACATAGCCTTACTGCTGGTAGTGGATTTACTATGGCTACTACAGTCATTGCTACAGAGAGCTTTGCAGGCCGTTGTCTACATGTTGTAGCTGTTTACTGTCACCAGGGGGCAGTGTCACAAACAACCAGTCTGTTGGCTACTCACACTTGTGCCGTTATTGGTCCTTCAGCCAGCCGCAGAGAAGACCCAAGTTACAACATACAAAGGGTTAAAGTGAAACGAGTGTTAAAAACAATTACATGTGTCCACTGCAGCTACTGTCTGTGTTTTTCAAGTTGTTTAGTTTATCTCTGAAGTTTTTTCGGGCTTCACTCTTTCATGGTGAACTCCGCTGTTCCTGTGCTGGCCCACTTTTCAACCAGGCACAGTGTCATCCACATTGAGCTTCATGCTGTTGGTTTTTTGGACGACTGCAGGCATGTTTGTGTAGGTTGCTACTCCTCTGTATAGGCTCTGCATAGGCAAATACCTACACAAACAGACAAAACTGCAATACCATAAATCCACGTTTACTGTCTGATTTAGTTTGCCTGGTCCTTATTAAGGTGGGTAAATGTTACTTGTCAGCACCACTAACATGTAGCAGAATAATGCCACAGTGTTCTCTTCTTTTCTCCTCACCCCCAACCAGTCGCGGGAGATGGCTGCCCCTCTCTGAGCCTGGTTCTGCAGGAGGTTTCTTCCTGTTAAAAAGGAGGTTTTCCTTTCCACTGCCACCATGTGCTTGCTCATTGGGGGATCGTCGGCTTGCTGAGGTTTCTGTCTAATATTGTAGGGTCTGTAGCTTACAATATAAAGCACCTCGAGGTGACAGTTGTTCTGAATTGGTGTATATAAATAAAATTGAATTGAATTGGCCATCAGCATGTGAACATTCCAACCTGTGTTTAACTGGCGTAGACAGGTGTGTTCAGCTACACCTGTGAAGTTTCGTGATCAAATCTTAGACAGTTTTGATGCTGTGGTGTTGACAAAAATGTGTCCATAGACAGACACTTGGCAGTGTTTTACATTTATAACAATTAATACTCAAAATGGCCTAGTGGCAGCTCATGCTACAGAAGATGTGTCCAGAACCACAGTTTGCTATGATAACACTGAGGTGAAAAATGGTAACAGCTATGCTATAGCGGCTAGTAATTAGCCACCTTTAGCATCCATAGTACCAAAATGATCCTTAAGGCTGTATGAGATACTAACCCCTGATTTAATTAGCAGTTTTTCTGTACATTTGATGGTTCCATGGTGTAATGGTTAGCACTCTGGACTTTGAATCCAGTGGTCTGAGTTCAAATCTCAGTGGAACCTTGTTTGTCACAGATGTTGCAGCTTGATTTCCCAATCTAGGAAAAGCTGGAGGGAGAATGATGGTTTGTGGATACCTTGTGATCATTTTGGGAACAATAAATTCCATCTTGTATCAAAGTCTACAGTGGGATTCAAACCCACACCTTCAGCTGAGACTGCAACCTGAACGTAGCACCTTGGACCATTTCTGACAATACACTTTCTTGTTACAAGTGGACCTTTCTCCATCCTGACTTAACACTGTGGGGTTACTGTGATGGTGTCAACAGTGAGAATGATCATTTCAGCAAGTATTTGGAAAGGTAGTGTTTACTACTTATGAGGAGAATGACCAAGGTGTCCAGCTCTCCTGCACAGTGAGAAAAACAAGCAACTATGTGTGCATCTTTGAAAAGTCTTCATCATTTTCTCCTTTCACAATTCCTGTTAGTTTCAGACTCCATGGATGTATCATTCTAACCACAGACACATGTGCAATAGTGATTTCACCATGGGACTCACCATGGAACTCAAACTTGCACACACAAAAAAAAAAAATCACTGTGTCAAAGTGACCCAACCTGCCTGTTGAGGATCATCACCCATGATGAGAGTTGGATCTACTGCTATGATCCAGGGACCAAACGGCAATTTCCATACATTCAGAGGATTTTCGTCTGAAGACACCTTTATGTAGTGTTTTACTGAGAAATTTTCAAGTATTGGATCACGCCTTGAGACTCCAATTTACTACCTGATTGTTCCACAACACTTCTGGGACAATGTTCTTTGGACAGATGAGATAACAGGTGAACATTCTGGCAAAAAATGCACATTATTTTTGGATCATGAAAAAAGACACTGAACTCCAACATCAGAACCTCATCCTCACTGTGAACCATGGCAGATAAAGCATCATGATCTGGGACTGCTATGCAGTAAAACGTTTTGTGCCTGCTGTGTTACCTCTGAACCTGGAACCTGTACTAAGAAGAAAGTTCAGCATACCCAGGACATCAGCTAGATAAGTTAACTCAGGTTTTCCCAATCTAGCTATTACTGTGTTCACATGAAAGGAATGGTGTTTGTCTACTGGTAGCAGAGTGGCTGATTTTTCAAAGGATCTCACACACACACACACACACACACACACATTTGTAGAAATTAAACAAATCTCAAAACTTCTGGGACAATGTTCTGTGGACAGATGAACAAAAGGTGGAGGGTGCATGTGTACCTTGCTACTTCAGGATGCCATTTTGGGAACAATAAATTTTACAGAAGAATTTCAGTGCGGTAATGATGATCTGAAATTTAAGAGAGGGTGGGTAGTGCAACGAGACAAAAACTAGAAAGGACAAAAGTAAATACATGAAGGAATGGTTGAAGAAGATCAGAGTTTTCAGGTTTGAATTGACAAGACACAGTTTTCATGTCAGCTGTTGCAGAAAGACATCCAAGGAATAATGTTGATTGAACACTGTGTCTTTGTGGAAGTGACAACACTTGTCTCTTGTTGATCAAGTCAGCCCACAATATACACATGCCTTCCTACGTGTAAGGGTTTTGAACCCACACATCCACAACTGAATGCAGCACCTCAGACCCCTCAGCCATACAGACACCACTGTCTGCTGCTTACATGGGTCCCTTCACCATCCTGACTCTACACTGTGATGTTAACATGTATTTGGTGATGTACACACACTAAGACACTTTATTGCACTGCACTGTCCATTAAACTTTACACTGTTATACTGAACCACTTTAATGTCAACTCCTATTTGCTCTTCATTTTTTTAACATTTAGTAATCCATTTTAAATTCAGTTTTGCTTTGTTGACTTTGATAAACAGTTCTAGTTATACTATATTATTTCTTCATATTTTTATAAGTATAATTATATTGAATTATACTTATTTTAATTTATTGTATTTATTTTGACTTCAGATTAACCTTTAAGCCCTGCGACAGACTGGCGACCTGTCCAGGGTGTACCCCGCCTCTCGCCCTATCTTAGCTGGGATAGGCTCCAGCCCCCACCCGTGACCCTGAATAGGATAAGCGGAAGAAAATGGATGGATGGATGGATGGATTAGCCTTTACCTTATCAAGATATTTGTTTTATCATGTTATCTTATATCATTTAATCATTAGCTCTTTCTCTCTCCCATGTGTGTCTTTTGTCCTGTCTCCCTCTGCTCTCTTCTGTTTCCCCTCATCCCCAACCGGTCGCGGCAGATGGCTGCCCCTCCCTGAGCCTGAAGTTTTCTTCCTGTTAAAAGGGAGTTTTTCCTTCCCACTGTTGCCAAGTGCTTGCTCATAGGGGGTCGTCTGACTGTTGGGGTTTTCTGTCTAATATTGTAGGGTCTTTACCCTAAAATATAAACCACCTTGAGGCGACTGCTGTTGTGATTTGGTGCTATATAAATAAAATTGAAATGAATTGAATCTTATTGAGCTATATGCCATTCTACTTATTTATGCTATTTGTTATATGTTTGTTGTGTTTAACGTAATCACTGCTTTGAAGGACATTTTGACCTTCCTCTTAGAAAAGTTCAGTTAATGGAGATATCCAGTTTACCGTTGTGTCCTTGTACAGCTCTACTTCATTAACAGTCCATGTGCTATTTTTGCTCCGTGGATGTCCTTTTCTAACCACTGACACATGCACTTTTGCGATTTCACCATGGACCTGAAACTTGTGCGAAGAGCAAGCATCACATTTTGTGTCAAATTTACCCAACTTTCAAGCTGAGGATCATTACCAGTAGCAAGAGTTGGGTCAGACTAAATGACAGACTTCAGTGGAAGAGCCTGCAGTGTAATAGCCAAAAAAAGGTGTTCCATATAAGAAGCAGGACCAGGAATACCACTGAGCTCCATATACTCCATTGAGTATTTGTCTAAAGATATCTCAAAACATTCCAATACATCTCTGGTTTGCTGACTGCTTGGATGGTTCACAACACGTCTGTGGAAAGATAATACAAAAGTTTAACATTCTGGCAAAAATACACATTATTCTTGGAGAAAAAGACCACCGAACTCCAAGATCACAGCTTCATCCAGACTGTGAAGCATGGTGGAGGGCGCATTGTGGTTTGGGGCCGTGGCACTACCTCAGGCTGCAGAGTTGCACTACCTGAGGTTGCAATCATTTTAGAAACGATGGTGTGGATGGATGTGTAGAGGTGTCCCTCCCTAATAATCAAGAAAACTTGCTTGGAGGGCATCATGAATTGATCACAACAACTTTCAAGAGACAAGCAATAAAGGAATGTACAAAGTGCTCAAAGTGCATTATTAAAGTCCTGGGTGTTCACAAGTCTGTACAAATTAAGGTATGTTTTTACTCTCCATCAGAGGCTAGATCCTGCAAAGACCTGAGCAACATCACAATCCTGAAAGAGGTGAAATGGAACCTCTTTGAACAGTTTAACTTGCAATACAAGTGTTACAAGTTAAACAGCTGCTAACAGAAGTGGGATTCAAGCCCACACTTCCAGCAGAGACTGCTACCTGAACACAGCACCTTGGACCATTCGGCTATTCTGATAAGACAACACATCACTTCCAATGAAGCTGGACACTTATCCATCCTGATTTAACACTGTGGCATTAACATGGATTCTGTCAACAGTAACAATGATCTTTTACCAAGGATTTGGAAAGGTGGTGTTTACTGTGTTAACTGGAGCAAAATACCTCACCAGTTGCCTAACGTCCAGAGAACATTTCACTTCAGGGACAATGTTCTTTGGACAGATGAGACAAAAGGTGAATATTCTGGCAAAAATATACATTATTTATGGATAAAAAAAAAAAGAAACTGAATTCATGATCAGAAATTCATCCTGACTGTGAAGCATGGCAGGGGAGCGTCATGGTTTGGGACTGCTTCACTACTTCAGGTCTGGATGCCTTTCAAGAACGATAAATTCTCAGTTGTATCAATAAGATTTAGTGCAGGAGTCCATAGCCTGAAGGTTAGGAGGATTGTGGGGACTGCAACAGGACAAAAATTCAAAGGACAAACATAAATACACAAAAGAAAAGTTGAAGAAAATGAAAATTTACGTTTTGAAAAGGCCAAGAAAAGGCTCTGACTTTACTCCTGCTGAGATGCCATATGATGAACTCAAAAGGCCCATTCATCCAAGAAATACTGATGACTGGATGCTGTTTTCTGATTACGAATGATCCAACAGTTTTTCCTTCTTATTGAACAAGTCACCCCACAGTGCAAACACTTGGATTTAAATACTTATTGTCAGAAGTGGGATTTAAATCGACACTTCCAGGAGAGACTGACCTGAACGCAGCACCTTGGACTGCTAGGCCATTCTGACAATGCACACCCTTGCTAACACTGAACCCTTCCCCATCCTAACTTAACACTGTGGCATTAGCATGCATTCTGTGAGGGTGTCAACAGTAAGATCAACCATCTCAGCAGGTATTTGAAAAGGTAGAGTTTTACTGTTTAAAGGAGAGCAACCAAGGTGTGCAGTAATCTAATTTTTCAAGTTTTGTAATGACTGAGACATTAACCCAACAATACCATGATGGCAATGAAGATGTTCTTTGGGCAGGAACGACCCATCAGCTCTTTGTGTCATAGCCCAGTTGGGTTCACTTTCTGGAGTTTCCAAGGCCTGATATTACTCCACCTCTCCGGGTGGAGCCTGGACGCCACTCCTCTACAGAACACCTGCACCGCATCCCTCATCATCGTCTAACACTTTTAAGGACCAGCCTGAACCCTCAACCTTCGCCAGATTGTCTGCTCATCCGTGCGGTAATCAGGCTACCTTTAGATATACTAGTAAGTTAGAAATCTTGTTACTCACCTGTGGCTGCTCTGTTTCTCGTTTCAGTTCCCCGTACCCATTCAAGGATAATCTCACCTGTCATTTGCTCCCCATCCCTGGACCTACTGGATTCACTCCTAAAACCATCACCTCCCTCCAACGTCTCCTCCAGAAAGTGAACCCCTGGCTCCAATGCATCACCGGATTCCCCCAAGTAAGATTGCTCGTCCTGCCCTCACCCAGTAAGTGGAT
>VUQI01011766.1:4129-23406 GCA_015106735.1 Paratilapia polleni
ATTGTCTTTTTTAAAAAAAAAAAAAAAAAAAAAAAAACAGTTTACAAAGATAAAAGTGGCAGATTTACTGTTAAAGGTTTGTAACAATTTTCTGTACTGAAAACTGAACAGTTCTTTACATTGTTCAGTTTATCTTCTGCTTCTGCTCTTTCAGAAATTCTAGTATCTTACCCAGTTACAGTAAGTCACTCTGGGAACAAGAACAATCATTTCCAATGGAAAAAAATCAAAATAAAACATTCGAAGATTTGCAGAAGTATCCGCTCTCCTTTGACTGTCTCAGATGGAGGACAGGGATCAATACCCCACTTTGCCAGAGCCTTGTAAATCTGTAGAAATCTTTTTATGCTACATGAGCCCTGTATTTATTTCTGGCTATACTGGCACAGAGAAACAAGGTTTTTCTGTAGCTTAGATTGGGCTACTTGGGGACTGAAACAGTGTTTATAAGTCACCCCTGTAAGCGTGTTGTTTTGTCTCATTCGGTTCACATCAGATTGTTCCCATCAGAGCCTGTCCTGTGTCTTGGCAAGGTTACAGATGATGAACGACTCCACTTTCATACATCAGTTTTTCTCCTAGAGGACATATGCTGCTGTTATTCCTGACTAATTCAACCCCTGACTTTTCTACACTCTATGCAGGTGTTCATATAGCTCTTTTTTTTTCCTTCTAGCTTAATTGGTCTCTCTATATCATTTCACATTTTCACTCTTTGTGTCACATGACACACTTTTCAGGTTCTTGTTTTGTTTTGGTTTTTTTCAGTTTTCTCTTTGTCTATGTGAGCCCTGGCAGCTTCATACTAAAGATGTTTTCATGGCATAATCAAGCGCCAACCTCGGATAGCCTGCTTGAGCTAAATTCTTTTTTTAAAAATGTTCTTTTCAGTTATCTGTGTGTGTGTGTGTGTGTGCGTGTGTGTGTGTCTGTGTGTGTGTGGGTGTGTATTTAGGCCTCATACAGAAAGCAACTACAGGGTCTTGTCTGCATCACCCAGTTTAAATGATCAATTTATGAAATATTTTCTTAGAAATGAATGAACCACTGTAATACCTAAAGTATTGTTAAACTGCCATTTGTTGTAAACCCATCAATCTAAAAGCCAAAAATGTTGAATCTATAATGACAAAAACAGACAACATGATAAGGAATAAAACTCAATATTTTAGAAGCTGTTTGGTTTTTCACGAGATATATGAATGGCATGATAGAAAGTAAGGCCGTAAGTAGCAATCGGTGTTCATTATTATACAATCTGATGTTGCCTTGTTTAACTGACAAACTATTCACTTATAAAGATCCAGAAAATGGTGAAAAGATATACAGGTTGTTAAAGGCCAAAGCAACCCTTATTTTTGTCTGACTTAAAGACCAAAAATACATTTCACAGGCCAAACATAGGGCTCAACCAAGAAAATATTAAAAATGTAAAAAGTGTGTCTCTGGTGGCTTTTTTCATTTTAAATACTTCAACAATTAACTAATACTCAATTATTTTCTCACTGGACTAATTTAATATTTAACCCAATATGTCACCATGACTTTGTTAGAGTTAAAGACATTCAAATTAAAATATTAAGTTGACCCTTCCATCCTTCATCTCCCCAAAATACATGCATTCTTGTACACATTAAAACAGGACCACACTCCAATGATCAGCATAGACAAGAGTAAATAAAAAAAACAAAAAAACAGTGGGCTTTCATACGAATCCACAATAATCCTCACCAGCCTGAATGAGTCGAAGTGACTCAACATGGATTAATAACGAGGATTAGTGAGACACAAACTGCAGTCAATAGCAGAGACAGAGGAAAGAGGACAGAATGACACATTTATTTTGGTCTAAATGTATAAGTATATCTACTTACAGATGTGTAAAATTTTATAATACTCCACAACTCTCAAATACTTGTACTGCTGCTTTGCTATTCTGTTTTATGGACTAAAAGGCAGCTGCATTTATTTTGGCTTTTTAGGAGTGAATGCTTTTGCCAGTAAAACAGCTGAACCATCTGCAGGGTTTAGGAGCATCAAAGGTCTTGATGAAGCACTTATTGGGAGTTCATCCTTGAGATTCTAATAATCAACCAGGCAGTTCTGTCACAAGGAAAGCAGAAGAAAAGAACAAGACAGCGAGGAGCAGACAAAAGCCCAGGCACAAAGTGGCAGACAGTAAAGACAAGCACCTCTTTTATCTGCTCCATAATAAAGCAGGAAATAGGCTGGTTAAGTCGTGGCTCTGGCACGGACGCTAGACTTTCAGTCCACTTCAGAGAGCTACATCCTCAATCAAAGAAGAAATGCAATAACAAAGACGCACCCTTTCCACACTATAATTTCTTTCATGTTGCCATATACAGAAACATCTGGGTGTTAAACAAAATGAATGTGTAGATATGGTGGTTCTGTATAAAATTTAACACCCACACTCCTTCCAAATCAAAAGAATCCAAACAAAATGGACTGCAATACACTGACTTGAACTACAAATAAGGCACAGATAAAATACATTACACCATACAGACAGACACTGCAAGTGTCATGGCCTAGCTTGTCACTGAAGGTAACCTGAGCTGTTATTGTTGCCATGAGAATAGGGACAGTGAAGTCCCATCACCTCTACAAGAAGGTCGACAAGCAACACAGCAAGCTCTCAGGCGGCAACAGTAGCTGGCTGACAAGTAGACTGGCCCCAGAGGAAGAGCTCATGCCGGTGACCGGTTCACTTTACTGCAGGAGATATTTGTGTCTTTGTCCTGTGTGTGAGTCCTGAAGTGAGTATGTGTGACATCTACAGAGGCAGAAAACAATACTGTGTTGAACTGTTGACATCATGAGCGTATTGCTTGTTGAGACCAGTTTGGCACTGGCCTAAAAGGTGTGACATTGGTCTGCAGCCATAAAACTGACAAAAACACATTTTGTTATTGCACACAAAAAGAATAGAGAAATTAAGCTATGAACTTTAAGCAGATGAGCCTTATATACTCAAATGCTACAGTACAGATCAACCATAATTTTATCCTCCCCTGACAGGCTATTCATCTGCGCCGAGAGTGTGCACCCAACTTTATCAAGGCAGCATAGTGGAAAGAATAAGGTCAGTAACGCAAGTAATACCAATAATCTGTTTAACGTTAAATGTAAAACTGCCCATTTTGTGGTTTAAAAAAGAGCTGCCAGTTCGCAATTAGGCCATTTTAAAAACATTTACCAGGTGCAGCTGAATCAGAAGATAGGAGTAGAGCTGAGCACCACAGTTTGCAGTAGAATTAATTTTGCTGACTGTGCTTCGTAGCTGAATTGTCTACTACACACAAAGATTTTTCATTGCTTACAAAAGTCCTGGGCTCCTGTAGTAGTCCTTGGCTAATAAGCAGAAGTTGCCAGGTACCATGGATCGTCAGTCAAACTGAAGGAGACACTCAAGATTCATATTTGGAGATCCACTGGCTGCCCATAAAAGTAATGGAAAAATAAATCTCCAACTTGTTATTTTCATTTATTAGTCAAATGGTTTTTTTCCCCTGGATTAATCGTTATTTAAAAGGTGAATCCTCAGATCCAACATTGTTGGTTGTTATAGAGTTCACCTGGCTCACACAGCTACATGGGGAATAAAACATACAAGTAGAAAAAAATGTGCACACAAAGTGTAAATAATATATTTGTTTTGTCAGAGATCCAAATATATTTGCTATCATGTCTGACAAAACTGCCGCAAATCTAAATATCATAGAAACATTCAATCTTGTTTGAAAAAGTGTTTTCTATTGCTAAACTTTTCTAATTAACATTCACATTATAGTTTAGCTCCAACCCAGCCTGAGTTTCCATATCCCTAATCTTACTTAAATATGCCTCAAAAGACAGAAAGTCCCCAATCCAAAACATAAGAGAAGTTCTGCCATGCTTTCACATACAGATGTGCTTGCCATAGAAATCAGTGGGTCTATTGTGAGTATCATCCCCTAAATTCATACAAACAAATCTACACTGCATTTGTGTATGTAATGTCTGTGTATGTATACCTATGTAATCATCCATTGCTCAACTACTCCAACTTGCTTTAATTTCAGAAGACACCTAATTGTAATTAAGATGCATGGGGTGTTGAGATGGGAAGTAAAAGGTAGTAATCAGTGCTGATTATAGAGCCAGAGCCTGATCAGAGTAAATCATATACTGACTGTACGTCCCCTCTGTGCCTGCCTGAATCAGAGTCAGGAATGAGACCGAACAGAGGCTGTTTTTAGTGTGATTATGTCCATGGCAGCACTACAGACTGCAGCTCTCTGACAGATTTGGAAGGATTATTCCGCGTGTGACACCACGAGGCTGACCTAATCTTGTCTTGTGGAGAAACACACAAAGATAATTTATGGGTCAAAAACGAATCTGTCCAGTATGTTTTTTCAGCTTTTAAATTTACAGTTTTCCACATGACTTTCTTTAGTTTCAGTTTATGGGTTTGTTTTGCAAACTGTTCTTTATAGAACACAAAGTGTTGTTTGTGTATATTAAGCTTGATTTGTACATGTAAACACAGAACCTTAATGAAATTGTATCACTAGCTGTCTAAATCTGAGGTTGGGGTGTTGCCAAAATGTGAGGGTTCTGAAAAAAGAGCAAAGACATTATGCAACAAAATGTTTTGGATCCAGTTTGTTTAAATGATAATTTGCAAGTATAATAAATCATTTCCCCTGTTTATATGATGTTAAATGATCAAAGCTGAAACACATAACCCTATATTGATCTAGTGATGCACAAGAAGCATGGTGATCTGCAGCAGTCAAAACATTTCATAGCAACATTCAGATTATGGTTTAAAATATATAAATAGGTGGTCTTTGAAGACAGCATTTTCAAATACCATCTTTTCATGTAATGCTTTTACCTAGACATATAAAAAGTATCTTTTATTTTCCTTTATTTACCAGTTGACTGAAGAGAGCACACAGTAGTTGCTTCAGTACTGAGTACACTTATTTCTTTTACAGATGTTGCATTCATGCATCAAGAGCGCACACCATTTTGCTGTAGTGGCTAATGAGACATTTCACTGAAGCAGTTGGGATTAAATGCCTTGCTCAAGGGTCTGTCAAGTTTGACTGTGAGTAGAGTCACATATTCATTCATTCTCAGCCTTATCTTTACAGATTATCTGGGTATTCAAACTCACATCTATTACGCCAGAGCCTCAGGACATAGAAGGCCAATTTTTCAGTGGGAAAATCTTCTAAAGCTTCAATCCTGGCTTTAGTCACACCATTTGTTAGCAGTAATGAGGGCAGATGAGAGCCATAGTGTTTCACAGGCTGTGGACATTGGCTATCCAACACTGACACCTACTGGAAAATAAAGGCAAAATTATGAACGATCTCTTTATTTCGAGAGGAATGTTTATACAAAGTCATCAACTGCAGATTTAGTTTTATAATCAACAGCAAACACAGAAAAAAAGATTTAAACTTGGTGGACAATGATATTTTTCAAGAATAGGCTCCCATAAAACATTGCTATTGCCATATATTTCAGATGATCAGTACTATGCACAATATCATACTTCATACACACATTTGTAGTATTACATCTAAACACTTTGTAAAATAGCTTTAAAAAGTTGTAAATTAATCTTGTCTAGATGACATGTCAAATGTTCATGATGGTTAAGCTCCATGTTACAGCACTTCATTTTTTTCTTTGCTTCTGTGCTTGACTTGAGATGACAGTGGAAAAAATATGTACAAAAACATGCAAAGGAGCTGAGACACTGGGCAGAAACAAAGCTGTCACCAACTGCTTGTTACAAGCACGATTGATGTAATAAGGATTTTAATACGTTGCTGCCTGTGTGGAGTGAATTTTTGAAATGTGTTCATACAAATCTCCAGTTGTACAATGATGGAGGACATTGTCTGAATGAAACCAGAGTGACAAAAACAAGTAAAGTGTTTAAGGAACACTTTACTTGTTGCTTAAACACATAGAGCTCTCTTATTGGTGTCTCAATCGAGAAAGTCAGGGAAGTTTTCCTGGCAGTACTCTTCAAAGCTGAAGTCCTCAACAGTGAAAGGTACATTCTTCCATTTCTTCACTGTTGTCCTGCCACCAGGGGTCTCCAGGGCAAAGTTCTTAATGGCTAGATTGGGCATTAAGGCAAACTTCTTGTACTTTATCTCATGTCCCCATTCCTGTGAATTTACATAAGAATAACAATCAGATTCCAACATGAACACTAACTAGTTCCATTTAGATACAGTATTTTTACAGTATTTTTCTTTTTAAAAGAGAGGGTACCTGGTTGCATTTATTACATCTGATTCTACATCCAGGCTCCCAGTCCTCAAAGCGCCTTTTTAAAGTCACTTGCTCTTTAACTCTGTAGTGATTCCTGAAGACAAACGAGAAGCAAAGATATTTTACTTTGGCCTGAATATACTTTTGCTTTAACTCTTATGTCACAACAGCTTCAACTCACTTAAAGTCAGGGTTGACGTTGACGTATTGTCCATTGTCAACAACTTTAATGTCATTGCCAGAAGCCACAGGTGTAAAACAGTTTCGACACAAGAGCTGGATACTGGAAGCAGTGTTGCGACTCCTCTTCTCTGTTTTGCAGCTCTCTTCAATTTTGGTGGAAATGACTGCCCTTTGTTGAAGCTCAGTTATCTGGAGACAAAGAAGAATAAAAGATGTCAATAACACTGAGCAGTCAAAGCAATTAAGGATCAGTAGACCATTCACGCTCACCTTTCTGCAAAACTCGTGGTGGCTCATAGCTTGGACACGGGCAATGGCTTTTCCAGTCAGCTCCTCCAGATATTCATTAATGAGCTCTCGGCGAACTTCGCGTCCGCCTGCCTGGGCAACCACTGAATACTGACTGTCTCTTGCTCGTGCACGTCCACTGGCCTGCTGCTGGGCGATCTCATTTGTAAGGAGTCCATAGCGCACCACCAGGTTGCATTCAGGAATGTCAAGACCTTCTTCAGCCACGCTGGTGGAGATCAGGAGGTTCAGAGTACCCTGGCGGAAATTCTGGATTGTGTCTGTCTGTTCATGCTATAAGAAATATGCAAATAAAAGCATGTAAAGACACACAACAGTAATAAATGTCCATAGAAAAGTTACTGAATGTGAATGATTCAAAGGTTAAAGGTGAAGATTGTATATCAACACACCTGTGTCATGTAGGTGATGCCATTGCCAGTCCCAGTGAGGATGGCTGCCTTGATGCCAGCTTCCTGCAATGCCCTGTTTTTGTGGACCCAGTCTTTCAGGCAGTGGGTGCTTTTACGAGTTTTACAGAAGATGATTCCCCTCGATGGGACGCCTGAACCAAACTGTTTTAGCAAAGTGCTCTCAAGTTCAGCCATCTTTGGGTTCTCAAAGTGAGAATCCATAGCAAGGTTCCTTAGTTCCACCTGATTCTCTGTGTGTAACAAAATAATGAAAATAGTGGTTATATTTACTGAAACCATGAAGAATTGCATTATGAGCCACGACATAAAGTCATGGTATTAACATATCAAGACAAGTAATGAAAATTTTAGGATACTCACCTTCAAAAAGCCCCAACAGGAAGAAATCTGTTCCATCAATTGTCTTGGTTCTCTTTTTGATGTAGAAGTCCTCTAGGGAGCGATAAGCATCAATCATCTGCAGGGTGTCATTGATGAGCAGGGCATCATTGTACTGCCTGAGGTGTAGTGCACATTGTGCAAGCAGTCTGTTGTTCTCTCGTACTCCTGGTCAGACAGATGTAGCAGAAGCATTGCTTCCTCTAAAAATTTGATTATCTTAATTGACACAAAAATAATTGTATTTACGTTGCCATCATCAGAAAGCACCCTCAAAGCAGAATTACATTGCAAGATTAAAAACTAAACTTACCTTGCTGCTCCAGAATCACCACATCTGTTTCATATTCTTGTGTGCCAAACTCTTTCAGTTTTAAATGCGGAGGAAGGTTCATGTAGTCATGGATAAGCTTCATCATGCACTTCAGGTGATCACCAAAAGGATCCTCAAAGAAGAACATGTATTTGTGTTTACTAGTAGATCCTGATTTTTGCCAAGTGTATTAGTAACAAATACAAGTGGTTGTCGTCTTGAGACCAACATTTGTATGATAACTCCGGGACAACAACTGCCTCAGTCAATCAGTGTTTTTGATGTCATAACAGAGCCCTGCTGCCACAGGCAAAATTAAAAGTTAACAGTCTGCTGCTACAGCTTTATTTTTATTATAATTTTAAAATGTGCATTTACCTCTTAGATTAGCATTTTCATATGATTCAATTAAGGTATTTAGCCTACATAGGTGTGCTAGCCAGGGGTCTGTACTACAAAACAAGTTCAACATACACATGATATCTAATCTGGCTTCACTAACTCTAACATCTGCAGTCACACAAAGGTGGTTAACAGCTTGATAAGTCAACCCAGGGTTTCCCAATCTACATTCACATGAAAGGGATGTTTAGATGTGCATTAGACAATTTTAGCCTCATTCTTTCAGCTGCAGCCCTGATGGTGTTTAATGGTCTGAGGGCAAGTAAAGAATACATACAAAAACATAATTCAAATGTAGGCTTAACCTTCTTGCAAATTTTATATAAGGTCAACAAGTGTAAACAGGATCATGTCACTATATTAGAGCTTATAACACAATAAAATTGTTTTTAAAAGTATTTTCAGCAAACAAGAAAAAAGCAAGGACTGAAATTCATTAGGGAAAGACAAAAACTCTAAGTTAAGAAATACTTTATCCCATATTTTTTTTTATTATAGCAGATGAAATAATAATAATAAAATTAATAAATTATTATTATTAATAATAATAATAATAATAATAATAACAATAATAATAATAATAATAGATCATTTGCATGGGGATGCATTACTGTCTGACAACGCAATTGTATTTGTTACTAATACAAGAAAATGGGATTTTTCTTCAAAACTTCAAATCCTTCAAACATAATGGGTTTACTGAAATAAATAAAACAGTTTTAAAAAATCTGCTTACTTTAACTCTTTCTTTCACATTTTTGAAGATTTTGCTGGGTCTGGGTACCACTTCTTTCAGTTCAGGAGCATATTTTTTCGTTGAAACTATGGCTGAATCCAAGTTGGCACAAATCTGAAAGAGAGAACATGATCAATGATTAGAAGAAAGAAGAGATAGACAACTGCAAAGTACATCTTGGTGACAAGTTATATAAAACCCCAAATAAAATATGAATCCCTGACCTGCAGTACATGCTCCACAGCCTTGTCCAAGGTCTTTGCGCCCCCTGTCCCTGGGGATGCTGTGAGACCCACGATCTGTGGCAATGATCGTTCCCCTCTCAACCTTTTCTCCACATACAGTCTCATTACTTTGTTGTAGACTGACTCCTTGTGAGTGTGGTGGCACTCATCGATTATCAGCAGAGTAATATCTGTAGCAAATCCTCAAAAGTCAATTCACTTCACCATAACAGCATAATCAGAAATGTTTAAGCTCACTTCCACTCACCTGAGAGCTCAACATGTTTTGCTTCCTCCTTGTTAATCAGAGCATTGTGCAAGATCTGTGCTGTGCAGATGACCACATCTGAATCCTGCACCACTAACCCAAAAAAATCCTTTTCATCACACTCTCCACTGACTTTTCTAATAGTGTAGCTCTGACCCAGGTGAGGCTCAAACTCTTTGCTGTAATGTTGGTCAACAAGGTGAACCTGAATTATAGAATGCATCGAAAACATTATATTTAGTCACCTTCAAGCCACACCAGGTTTATAATTTTCTTTATTGTTATAAAAAGTCTTTCTACTTTATGTACCTTGTTTACTAGTACCATCACTTTAGCATTTGGTGTGGTCTCCAGGTGTCTTTTGGCCACATACACTGCAGCACGGGTCTTTCCACCTCCCGTTGGCAGCCAAATAATTATGTTCTCTCTCTTAAGAGCTCTTTCAACCACTTCCTGCTGGTAGGTATATAGTCCAAAATCTGCCATTTTGTAATATCCTTCTGTTCAGTAATACTTTAAAATGGCATAGAATTCAGATACTGTGGAAGAGAAATGGACACCAAGTTATTACTTGAAACTGTAAGCCTTAAAAGTCTGGTAGGGTAAAGCTGGTGACAGAAAACAAACAAGCATTCTGAGAGACATGCACACGGAATAGAGACACTTAATGTCATTCATCTAAGAGCTGCTAGAAAGAAAATAAGCCTTTTGAACTCACCAGTCAGTGGTGATAGAGCTCTGTTTTCATCTCCTTTTCCGCTGTCACCACACAGTGCAAGTACGTGGAGTTTTAAATCCTGTTTGTACCAGCTGTGTCACGTGGAAACTGGAAAACGAAAGCTGGATGAATTCAGAAAGGTGGCCCTTATGAGGGAGTCTCTGGAAGAACAGCAGCTAGTGATCATTATGCAATGACAGGATAAGAATGAACTGCATTGAAATAATGTAGGTTTTTTAGATAAAGCCACATCCAAGCGCATATTTAGATATTCTATCTATGTCTACTCTAAAAATCTAAATCTTTCTTTTTTTCCAAGCATGTACCCTAGCTGCCCTACTCCTTGTGTGTAGTTTTGCTTTCCTGACACAGCTTGTTAGTGTGAGAACAGTCATGGGGATTTTCTTGCATTAACTGGCATTAACATTAACTTGTTTTCTGCCCTCTGGCAAGAAAAGAGGTTCAACATTATTTGGTTTCCATTTCAGTTCATCGCTTTGTAGGACTTGGGTACAGTGAAGTTTAAGTCAAGACCATTAAAACCTCAAAGTAATGTGAAAACATTTTAACTCTTCAAAAGTAATGACAAATAACACCTGAAGCATCTGCAGCAATCAGTTGTGGGATTATGAGACATAATAACATGTAATAACCATGAGTAGAAACTGCATTGTATTTAAAAGGTCTACATGCATTTTGATCTCTCATAAGAAATTTACAGGACTGAAAAACACATTTAGGCTGTTAAAAGCTGCAACCAAATAAATTTTACTTCCAATCTAAAGTCAATATCTCTTTTTTTCCCGCCGAAGAACTATTTTTTATAAGAACAACTTTGAGCATCAATATCATGGGATATTTCATAGTTAGTAGAACAAAACTCGACCAGTGTCTATGATGTAGAGTAACAGAAACAAGTGTTGGTACCTTTAGATTTTTTATCTGTTTTTTAATAATTCAGTGGAGAGAACCTGGAAAAAGTACATTTTGGGTAAACTTTGCAGGATGAAAACAAGTTGTATCATATGAAAGGTTGCCTTTTTACCGACATCTAAATACTAGGCTCATTTTCTCACAGTGAATTTTTTTTCACAGCTTAAATGCATTTTTTAGTGCTGAAAATTTCATGTGGCTATCTCCTGTACTTAAGAAGTTATTAGTGATCAAAAGTTCAGGAAAGATTAGACTATTTAAAAAGCACCAAATTTCAGCCCACCTGTATGTACTTCAAAGGCCTCTAACCTGAACAGTTTTCATAATTTGAAGGTAAAATACATGGCTTAACTGGATATGCTAAAGTGATTGTACAAAAAAATCCCAACTAAGGGACTCAGGTGGGAAGTTTTTTTCAGATTTGACTGATTTCATATGAAATGACCCATATATAAACAAGAAACAAAAAGATACAATAACTTGTATTACCTGCCCACTATGAGAGTCACAGCACCAAAATGTTGTCAAGCAAACAAATATTAACCATAATGTGCCTGATGATTCACAGAGTGATACAAGGAGGACTCAATGTGCATTATGTGGTTTTGGTAGGGTTTTAAACATGTACGGATCGGTTGTGTGATACTGAGAAACGAAACCAAAAGCTCTGTGCAGAATGGCCCTACCGAGGGAGGCTCTGGAGGAACAACAAGTCACAACACTTGTGCAGTGACAAAGCCTGAACTTGACTGACAATAAGCAAGTCTTTCACAACCTTCACATTATATAACTGAGGGTAACTTGGCAAATCATTTTGGGTTCTTTATGATTAATGGTTAGAAATTTATCTGTTTATTTATTTATTCTTTTAAGTGTGAAAAGAAAAAGACGACACACCATCTCAGAATTACTGTATAGAAAATAAGTGTTTTTGGCGTGATACTCATTATGTCCACAAAGAAATTTCATGATTCATTGTTTTAATAGCTTTGTTTACACAGGTTAGGTTTTGAGATTCATTGGAAATACCTTTAAGCTTTTGCATTTTCTGACAAGAGATAGCAAACCACCACTGAAACAGACCACCCCCTTACCCTGAGGAGTTGGACCTTTTGCCTGAGGAGGAGGCCACTCACATTCCATCACCTGATTTCATGTTTCAACACTGTTAATCCACTAGCCTTTACAAGCCTATGAGCACTTTTGAACAGAAAATAAATTAATAATGACCTCAACAAAGGAGGTCAATTGAACCTAACCGAGGGGTGAAAGGAACTTTTTTCCCCCTGAAGAAGTCTGTAATTTATGAAGTTGAAAGTACCCCCCTACCTATAAGTGACCCTAAATATATTTGAGTACTGTGTAAACCCTAGGGCGTTGTACATTTTAATCAGGTTTTGCATACGCCATACTCTAGATGCACCCTGCCCGTTTTTGTTACATCAGGAAACTGAAACCTAACGCCTACTGTTACACACATAATCAGAGGTAGAAGGGAAGCAATTTTTGGCACTAAAAAACATAAAGTTGCAGCACAGCAGTTACCAGTTTAGCTATATCCCCTCTCTGATTCACTCCAGTGAAGTACATTGATAAGTTCAGCCATTACAGATGTAGGGGTTATTACCTACTGTCATTATCGCTGTGCCTCATAAGGGCAGCGCCAACATTAATGTTGGGGCTTCCGTTGTATTTATCAACCTTGTAAATAAGAATTAACTTAATCGAGGCATCACCCTCGAACGAAGGAAAACCAGTAAAACAATTAACCTGATCTCAAATGATTAACCATTAATTACTAAAATCATCAAAATCAATGGGAAATCAAGACAAGTTATTAGTTTAATCAGTCTCATAAAATACACTAGACTATTGATTTAGAACTGATTGATAATTAATAATTACAATCAGTGTTACATCTCAGTAGTCAGTGAGGTTGAAGGATTTGAGAATTCTGCACAGCAGAGGTTGGCAACATTCACTCCTATACAGCATCAATTACACCTGGATATGTATTAAAGAGAATTCAATTACAAAAGCAATAAGCAAAAACGCACAAAGATCTAACTAAAGTATTTGACTAAGAAGAGAAGGTTTGTGTGTGTGAGAGACAGAGAGAGTGTGTGTGTCTCTTTGCTCTCTAACATGTGGTCACAAAGAGCATGCGTGGTGGGATCTTTGAATTTCCTCGTCATATGCATGGATGTCTAAGGCAAATAAAAGGTGTAATTATGTATAATAATGGTGCCAGGTTAATAATCAAAGTAATGTTAGCATCCAAGACCCTTGGAGTGGGTGTGGCATGACTGACATAAACCAAGAGGTGTAAAACTCAAAATGAATTTAAATGGATAAAGCAAACCATTACAGCTACACAGAGCTATGTGGCGTGTTCATATTATTGGCCTTGTGCTATTCTAAGCTGTTTATGCCCAGGTGGTTTACCAGTCCGCAGTTCAGTCACTGATTGGAGTAGGGCTTCATGGGTCGGGTCCGATCCGATCAAGGAAGCGTGGGGGTCCAGTTTAACTGCTGTCCCTTAAAGGTCAAGGCCCTCTTTGTTAGCCGAGTTATCACTCTGTGCTAACATGCTCTTTTGTTGTTGCTCCTGGTGAAGTTAGCTCCCGTGTCTAACTTGAACCTTTTAACTAGGTTAGTGGTGGATACCAGCTAACCCGGAATCGTCTGCAGGATGTCGCATCGCTGCAGTCAGAAGGCTGTTTTGGTGTGTCTATTTGTAGAGCACACAATAGAGAGCTTGGAGGGGAGAGGTCATAGCAGAGCAGCCTTCTCACCTCAGAGGTGAGAGTTGAAAGAGCCAAAACAAGAATGGGCAGCTGTGGTTTTATCTGGTGTCGCCTTACAGATACAGGAGGTGGCCTTTCACCTCCGAGGAGGAGGTGGTTGTTTTTATATATGAATGGCTCTATGCCTTTCTCGTGGCTGCTACACAGACTACTTAACTAAAGGCAGTTATAATGGGCACACTATTTCTAGTGCTATTGGGTTATAACGCTAATTTTCCCCAATTTAAAATCCCTTTAAAGTTTCTGCTAATATTTTTCTCAGATTAAAAGTGTTTGTGTGTTGGGGGAATTTTTCTTTATTTAGCCAAGTGACCATTAAAGAACTACTTATAAAAAAGAAAAAAAAAATCTTTATTGTCATGAACAGTATTACAGTTACAGTAAATAGTATTTAAACCATAACTCAATAGTAGTCATCCTCAAACAGCTGGAAGGTTCACTCAGACTGACCTTTTAAGAATATCTGAAATGCAGCATTGGTAGTTTGAGGATGAACTACATAATTGACAACCCTGAATAATGAAACACTGACATCACTTCAACAATTCAAAGCTTGTCATGATTCAAGTACAAAATAAACAGACATTCACGCACGCATACACATACACATGATGTCAATGAACAGTTCAACAAGCGGGCTCAACCAGCATTAGACAGTTACTTCCCAGAAAGAAGTGGATGCATCTCAGGAAGCACTTTGTTTGATACTGAGCGCTGAGCAAAAAATGTTCAATAAATGAACAATAAACGAATGGGCACAAAATCAGTTAAGTTCAACCGTTAAAAAAAAACTGCAACTGTGCCTTAAGTTTTTTTGTTTTGTTTTTCTTTAATGCAAATTGTAAACTGTTTACCATGCATTAACACCCTCCACAGCTTGTGAACAGTGTGATACATAAACCAAAGTCATGTTCTTCCCAAAAGCCAGAATCTACAGGACTGCTGATTAACTCCTCCCCACCACGTTTGGGTGCTGGCAACAAAAACTAACTAACTACAGTAAACGTGGAACGACCACAAAAGTGAGGCTGCACACAAAACAAGACTTGTGTGAAGGTGACGGTCCTACAGAACAAATCAGTTCAAACGCCTACAGTTAGCACCTGTAAAAGAAGCTATACTAAGTGTGACCTCACAGAAATGGTTTGGAATGGTGTACAAACAGTACGTATTATATATTATGTATAAATAAGTATTATATTAGCATGATAATGTTTCTGTCAAGGTAACTTTTGATTCAGTCCTTTTCTTTAGCACACAAGTGCTGGAAGCATTTGATGCCCAGTCCATCACACGAAGTGCTTCAATTTGCTTAACAGTAGCGCTGCAACCAACAGTTATTTTTTATCTGCCATTCTGTTTTCATAATTAGTCATTTGCCAAATGATAAATGTCCTTTTTTCATGACCTACAGTCCAAAACTAAAAATCCAATAGATGGTCAATAAACAAAGGAAAGAAAAAATAATCTTCACTTGCAAACACTCAGAATTTGCACTTCATATTCGAGTAGCAATTTGAATCTTAATTTTTCAACAAGTGACAAATTAAATTGCTTCAGTACTACTTAGCAAAGTACTCCCCATCTTTCAAGTGCTCTGAGCACTTTGCCTCTTAGAACATTTATATTCATTCCTATGAAAATGGCTGGGATGCTCAAGTGTTTCAGTAATGGAAGGCAACGTGGCTTTAGGTCCCGAGGTCCAGTTTTTTCTTTTTTTTTTTTGAATGAACTCTACACTACTTATACACTGGCTCCTGGAAAATGCAATAAAACTGAGTCTATCACACTATAAAGAACGGTGGAAAGAGTAGCATTATTATAACTTGGACCTGTAACTTTGGTACACTTGTTGAAACATGTATGTGCAGATAATTCACCCATTGCGAGTACTGAAAGAGAAAATGTCACCAGATAAATTTAACTGGATGACATTTTGACACTTGTAGTGCTCAACTGGCTATGATACAAGTCCAACAATTCCCTTGTAATTCTCTTCTTGAACATAACCTTTTACTAACTCAGATATGACAACAGCTAAAAATCTTCTCTATCATGGTGTTTGGCAGCTGTAAAAGTCACTCCTTGTCAATCGAAATAGTTCTGAGGCAGACTTCATTTCTCAATCAGGCCTCCGTCTTTTAGTTTGAAGTAGAAAAACTTTTCTAAGGTGTTGGCACACTTGCAGTACTCGCTGTCCGGGGGGTTGTACTCGCGACAGTTGGTGATGATTCGCTGCAGGTCGGCAATAAAAAGTTTCTTGGTCACGTAGTATCTGTTCTTGAGTCTTTCTGTCATAGTCTTTAGGTCTGTGAGGACAAAACAAGAAAAATATAACCATTGTGTCAGTTAAAAAGGTAATAGCTTACATACTATAAACAAGAACTATAAGGAAGAGTTTGAGTTGATGTATTATTAAAAGAAAGCCTTACTCACCAATAGGAAAGCGTATGATTTCGTAGTAATCTGGAGCTTCAGATTTCTTTACTGGTTCCATAAAGGGCCAGGCATCAGGATGAGTCTGTAGAGGTGACACAGAAAAGTCCTACTTAGTCTCAGTTCTTGTTACTCATGTTGTATGCTTGCATGTCTGTGTTCCTGTCTGGTGTTAGCAGGGGCCTGTACTAGTAAGCAAGTTCAATATATCCAGGATATCTTTTCCTTAAATGGCTTCACTTGCCCCAAAATTGGGGCAATTGGGTTAAACGCGCAAGAAGGTGGCTATCAACTCTGTTAGTCTATGCAGGGTTTCTTCATCTGGCTATGAGTACAGCCACATAAAAGAGTAGGTGTTGGCAGCATATGACCAATGACATGGATAACTCTACTTGCAGCAGAGCAACATATTTTTACAAAAAGTGAAAATTATACTATTACAAAAATATGGGTTGCCAAAGCAGCCTATGTCTATGTCTAGGATATGATAGGAAAAGGACGGTAGAGTTAAGAGTAAGTAAAGAACATAAAAACAGAATTCGAACTGCTAATTAGGCTTAAGCAGGGATTATACTTTCTGCGTCCGCAAGTCCGCTAGGATCCGAGTGACGTAAATTTCGTCAGACAGTGAGAGCGAGGGATGTCCGTGTGCCTGCCTGTTTTTTGTGATCGCGTGGACTTGTCTGCGGAGATTTTACATTACAATGCACCAACTACGCATGCGCCACGGGTGGCGGACTTCAAGCGGTCATCAAAGAAGTATAACGGGAATGACTGCTTGGCTGTCGGGTCTCCAGCTGTCTGTGTCCACAACAGAGTATAATTTAGGCTTGCAAACTTTATACAAGGTCAATAACTACAAGGATTAGGAGCCCTTTCTTAAGATAATATCACTATTTTAAGGATTATACAAAAATTGGTTTAAACTTGCTTGCCAACCAAAGGAAAAAACTGAGCTCAAAAGAATCTATATTTCTTTTTGGTGCCATTTAGAGAAAGACAAAGATAGTCTTACACTTCGGACTATCTGGATGTGCAGCATAAGTTAACATGGTGATACCATGTAAGAAACTAAACACCTTTATAACAGTGAAAATCTAAGGTTACCACTGAAGTTAAGCTCCAAATACTGGTTTGCAATACAGGCCTCTTGTGACCCTCACCTTTATCTGGGCCAGGAGGTTCTTCAGCATGTTGTATAGCACATCAGGGTCCTTCACCTCTTTCCTGTAAAACATGTAAATGGACTTTAACAATTTTTATTAGATAAATAGACAGAATGTGGTGTGCTGCTGAATCAGTATCAACATGGTCTTTAGAGAGGCTAATGTTAGGTCAATATATTTTTGAACACTGCCAATATTTGGTATTTTAGCATCATTAACAGAAACATTAACATCATGACAATAAAATTAAGTTAAATAAATGTTGTATTTTAGTATGTTTTTTTTCTTAGTTTTTCTTCTCTTGTTTTCTGTTTTTAGCCAGCTTTGGTTCACTGCTTCTGCTCAGCTCAGCTTTGTTTTGTTCACTGCTCACAACTGTTTTTAAACCTTAAACTCTTCAAAGCAAAGTGTCCCTGTAGCAGAGACCACAGTCCAAAGCAGCATCATTTCAAAATATATGCAACTAGTTTACCCTTTGTCCTTGTTACTGGGTTTCCAGCCCGTCTCTCCTGGATGAAAAAAAAAAAAAATACTTGTAAGTAAAATGATAATACTGATTTTTAATCTATTTTTTCAGTGTACACAGACACAGACACACACACACACAAAACTCACTTATGCCTGGAATGCTCTCCACTGGGATCTGTCGCACTCCCTCTTTGAAGCAGGTGAGACCTGGGTAAACCTTTCTGATCTGGCTCTGTTTCCTCTCAATCAGTTTCTTAATAATCTATTGACATTTTCAGATTAATGTAATATTAGAAACACACAGACACACACTCACAAAAATGAAGAGAAAAGCTTTGCTTCAATGACAACATCTCACGTACCTCCTTCTGTCTTTTAATGATATGAGAAAGCTCAGTGTAAGGGATTCTAGGGTTCAGCTCACACTCCATGAGGGTTGCTCCCTCATAGTCTTTGATGTATCCAAGGTACCGACTCTTCGGCACTTTGATGTCTTTGGAAAAGCCCTGCGGGCCGAAAAAAATAAAAATAATGAAAGGATAAGAAGGAGAGAGGGGACGGAGGCACAGTTAATGCACAAGTCACGCCTGCAGTACCTGCTTCTTGAAGTAGCCAATGGCATACTCGTCAGCATAGGTGAGGAAATAGAGGATGTTGTGTTTGATGTGGTACTCCTTCAGGTGGTTCATCAGGTGGGTACCATAGCCCTTAAATCAAAGAGAAAACAAGATATTTACAAAAGAAATCTCAACAATATTCTCCTTTTCCCAAATGCCAATGCTGCTCATGTTAAGAAATTAAGTAGTGTGGCTGGGAGGAGAATCAAAAACACTGCTTAAGAAAAAAAAACACTTTTTTTCCTTAAGCTAAGGCCATTCAATATTTTAGGGGATAAATATAAGAAAATTCGAATACGGAAGGAATCGGTGATCTCTCCTAGCGGCTTCTTTACAACAGAAATCACAATAAAACTAAACAGAAGCTGGCAGTCGTAATGGTATTAAGGGATCAATATGGTATTTATAGGTATGTGTAAGCTGGTCTTTCTGAACAGAAAATTCTTACTGAGTTTAAATGTAGCCTTTACTATATACCTTAACTTGCTCATTGGATGTGACAGCACAAAAGACAATCTCCGTGAAGCCCTGAGTGGGAAACATCCTAAAACAGATGCCTCCAATGACGCGGCCATCTTTGATAAGGGCTAGGGTTTT
>VUQI01011767.1:3923-25779 GCA_015106735.1 Paratilapia polleni
AAAATGACAACTTTTCTTGGCACTATAGTTCAAAGATGTGCATTTTGCTTTATGTAGAGGATAATAGTTCTATCTCTGTATCATGTATCATTGAGTTGTTGGAATACTTACTGGTTTCCCCGGCAGTCCAGGAGGTCCTGGTTTACCCTGTTAATTAGATTAAAAATAAATAAGTCCATTTATTTTCAAACTAATCTAGAACCATACAAATGAAGCTCTTTAAGATCCACTGCTACACAGACCCAAAGACTTAAGAGTGTGTTACTGTAGAGCCAGCAGTAGTTCCTCTTTAATATATATCAGTAAGTTAGTGTTTTAAGTGACTGTGGCCTGCTTCACTCTATACACTGTTTAGCTTCTGCAGTGACTCAGGAAGAGCAAACACTACCAAAGCAAACTGATGCTGACTGCTCACATGAGAAAAGACCCAGTTTGGTTTGGATTGTGGGGGGGTGCAGGGAGGAGGTATGAGGTGTAACTTCAGATGGTCTCACGGGGTTGGGGAATGTATGAATGGGCTCTCTGTTAGCCGAAACTTATGTGGAATCACAACTAAAATGGTCTGAAGTTTTCTGACATGCACTGACAACATTTTCTTTCAGTGTTTTTTTATGTAACAGAAAGTTTGACAAAAATCAGTAACTCCAGGATAAGGGAGTACTCCACAATGTAAATAAAGTTTTTCTTTTTACTTAGCTTCCCTGTAATCCAATTTCCTCTTCTTGCCTGTGCAAATAAAGTCTCACTGCATTATTATGCTCCTATATATTTTTTTTTTTACCATAACATCATATCCTGCTTACCTGCAAAACAACCCCATCAAGAGTAAGGAGTCAGGGGGATATAAAAATATTTTTGGTATTATCCAATTTAACTGACAACATACAATGACTGCCATCACACTGTATGAGTTCTGTGATCTGCTTAAGAAGCAGTGCAATACATTCACAGTGCAGAGAAAATAAAAGGAAATGATAATCAACCACACAGTTTTTCCAATTCATTTTCACATAAACAACTCCATTTAGAAGACACCTAAAGCCTGCTTGCTTGACATCCATTATTATCATTTAATACTTGTAGGAGGGGCTGTGGGAGGAGTCAGTGTGATAAAACCTAATAAATAATATCACCTAGCCACACTTATGCAGAAGCGAGGCATGGTATACCAAAGGTAACTGAGTAGGACTCTCCATTTAAAATAAAACACCAACTATCACTCTAAAAGAACATAGAAAAATAATATTCTGTTAGTGTTCTTGTTCTGTAACTTGACACCCATTTTTCTTAAGAGGACAAAAATAAAACAGTTATATTATTTTTTAATTAGGCGCTTATTCATCCACTCTCAACTCCCATTTTCTTGCACTTCGTTGCATGTTAAATAGCCTAAATGACAGTGCTTTTTTTTTTTTTATGTGCAGACACCCTTGGTCTACTCACATCAGTGCCATCCCTTCCCAGTGCCCCTGGGGGTCCTTGTGACCCAGGAGGTCCTCTGGGGCCAGGCCTCTGGAAAATAAAATTAATCAAGATCAGGCATTTCTAAATATGCAGCATTAAGCACATCTCTGTTGATGGAATGCAGTGCAAATGTGCAGGCTGTAGTTTAAAATGATCTAAAGGCAACAGAAAGTGACAAGACATTTTTGGTATATTCAAGACTGTGAGAATTAATAAAATATTAACAAAACTGAATACTTGAGCCTATACTAAACTTGACACAACTTGACATAAATAACTAAATAAATATGAAACACCATGAAAAACAGGATTCAAACAGTCGCTGTAAAAACACTATGAAAATTCTTTCCTTAAGCACAGATTTCTGCAAAAAACACAAATAAATCTGTATTGGTGGGTTCACCTGATAAAAAAAAAAAAATTCTCTAAAGAGCTTCCAAATATCTTGCAGAGCTTAGCTCAGTTAGGGAGTGAACAGAGGTTTCATTGTGCGCACTGAGCTCCAATTCGCGCATTCCACAGGTTCAAGCAAAACATCGGCCTGACTAACTAGTGCAAATGATACAGCCACCTGCACACAACTACACTTACATTGCAGAGTTGCAATAGGCCTACAGAACCATTCACTCAGGTTCCTTTGTAATTACGCAGGATTAATACACTGTATGTACAACTAAGAAAAACTGTTCGGAGAAAGCATCAAGTTCTCACGTAGAGTGTGAAGGTCTGGCCGAAAGCTGCCGGAAGAGAACAACTATCATCATCACCATCACCATCATCAACTCTAGAGATACCACTTTTTAATTAGTCACTTACTGTACTTACTGCGTGAGTTCTGCAAGCAAAAACCAAACCCATCACCATTAAGAAATGATGCATGCGCAAAGAAAAAGAGGGACGATAAAGCTGATAACCCTTACCTGGGCTGAGGATGATGTTAATAGCTGGCACAATAAAAGCACCCAAAGAGCAGAGAACACCGCCATAGCTCCCCGCTTGCCCTCACAAACCCGAGTTTATGCAGAAAAGGTCAAATCCCCGGCTCCCGGTCCTCTCTCGCTCCCCCCCAGCGTCCAAAACGGAGCCTTCCTTCACCTCGCGGCGCGCAGCTCCTGAATAGCTTTCTCTTTAGTTCCAGATAAACCCGAGCCTCCAGCCGAAGGGGCTGAACTCAGTCTAGCACGCTGCACACAGGGGTGAGGGGGGGTGGGAAGTGGAAAAGGAGGTAGTATGCAGGGGTGGGGGACGACACTATTTCAGACACTGGAAAAATGGGCTGAGCTATAAATGTTAAAAATACCATCTCACCAACAAGAAACTTGTTCTGTCTGCAAGGTAGAAAAATCTGTCAGGTACCACTGACTCTCAAAAAACAGATTCAAAAACAAATGGCCACCAGGGGGCGACTCCTCTGCTTGTAAAAAGGAGCCTGATTGTGTTAGAAGTCTATGGGAAAAGGACCCTCCTGCTTACTCTCCTAATGAGTTTTTGGTTTCAGTTGCTAGAATCAAGTTTACTCTTCATATAAATTATTATCTCATTAAGAATCAATAAATAAAGCAGTGTATGCTTTAAGATGGGATTATTTTGTGACTGACAAGGTGCTTCCATATAAATATAAATATGCAAATGTGCAACGTGTCTTTGGTTTTTCAGTCAGATCCACAACATTACTCATGGTTCTGGTTTAAAAAAAAAAAAAAGATCACTGAGGTCAGAATGCTCAAGATGAGGCTTGATGCACTGTTTTTCTGTTTTAGATTTAGTATCTCCAAGATCAGGCTGAGTTAACCCAGATGACATCACTATGACATCATCAGTTATTTTATCAGATCTTTAAAAGCTCCTCCAGAGTTATGTAAGATATTAAACAGATGTGTTTGTTGTGACCAGTAAAACCAAGCTGTATAAAAATCTGCAACAGTCATGCTACAGTGACACTAGGGAAAACAGTGGTAGGAGGCTGCGACATGACCATGAACTTGCGATCTTGCTGCCTTTGAAATGGTTGCTTCGAAAACGGGAACCAGGTTTGTGACCCCTCCCAGTCGGTTGCTGTCTTCAAAGCAACTTTGGTGTATCAAGATGGCGATATAAAATAGCAATAAGATGGAATCAGACTATCAGTCTGCGATTGAAGGTGGTCAATTACGTGCAATCTGTTTGTGATTAATGCAGCGATTAACTGTGATAAACTGGTGAAAACTGCAAATCTGTTGCCATCTATACACAGAAATTCACATTAAATACTTACATTCAGAGTCCAGCCAGAACCTTACAGATATGAAACAGAAATTCTTCCGCACATAGTGATGTAGTTGCTGCAAGATGGCAATTTAACTGCATAATGACAGAGGTGCTCATCAATCTTGGTTTAGAAATATAACCAGAATACACCCAGCTGGCAACCAGTTAAGTCGAGTCCCCCATTGCAAAGAGATGCGCTGCAGACGGGTTGTGTTGATCGGCACAGACTGACTCAGATTTTGCAAACTTTCACCAATTTATCTGAGTGACTGCAGTCAGTCCAAGTCAGACCATGATTGTTTGCAGACGGGTTGCCTCCCACCAGGCGACCTGTGCAATCACCTTGTGATGAAAGTGGTCTCATTAGGCGATGACTCTGTGCAAGTTTCACTAAAATCTGACCAATACACGGCGTCTCGCCTTGGCATAAGCTCATCGGTCCTTCGACCACAGGAGCTAAAAGCAGCATACACTATCAACCCATTACCAGACAGACAGAGGTACACAAAACCTTTGTGCTTCACAATCTAAATGTAGAATATGCCAATGAGGTCTGTAAAGGGTTTTATTTGTAATATTCCAAAGTGGGCTATATGTAGAGATTAGGGCTGGCATGCAAAAACAAACACGAAGCTGAAACGCCAGCAGTGAATATTTATATAATAGATCTCCCTCACACCCTCCATTCCACACTGCTCCTGAGGCCTGAACAAGTTGTTTTGCAACAATATCTCTATCATCTTTTTTCTTCTCACTGCTCTGAGTCACATCTCTTCACTGACTTCACTGAAGAGACCGATATTTCTGACTACACACTGCTTCACAGAACAATCTAGGAAGAGTCTCAGGAACAGGCGCAAACGCTGACCTCTACCTCAGTGTTATCTTGAGAACTGCAGTTTAATACTCCAAAGTCTGGACTCCAACTTTTGGCTAAACACAGATGCGTTTCATAAAAGAATCAGAAAATAGTATAGCTTTATTCTCCTTCATTAACAGCCAGGTATTTAGTTTGGGAAAAAAAAAAGTAACATATAAAGTTATTACCATTTCATTAGGTAAATACAGCAAGTTCAACAATTAATATCGAAAATTAGGTGCAAATATAAAAAGATGCATCAATATAATCACCCTGGCTCGTAAGTTTTCACAGACTGCACTCGTTTCAAATTAACATACAGTAGACTTTAAATTATATCCAAAGCTTTATCAATTCTGCCACAAAGAATTACACATTGTACAATCAACCAGTCTTATCACATTTTTGGCAAGGCTTTTGGTTGTTCAAAAGTCTATTTCCCAAATCTGCATGGAGACATACAGACTGTGCAACATTACTGAAACATAACTTAAATGACAGTCTTAATTCCATTTGAACAGCAGGATCCAGGATAAACACAAACCAGTATAGAAAGCTTTACTCACACACAACAAAACGGCTCCAAGGAAAGAAAGCTCTTCCAATTAATTATTTCTCAGTGCAAAAAAATGTTCAAAAGTCAAAGTATTAAGGTGTTAAAAACGCTGAAAACTTCATTTCACTGATGTACAGTAATAATAGTGCTTTATGTTTTCTGTAAAATTATTAAGTATCTGTTGCTGACAGTCTTAGTCATAATGACTTTAAAGGATAAGACAGGTAATATTCTATATTTTTACTGTTGACAAATAAAATTAAAAGATCAAAACCACAAACTGATTTATCCAACTTGTGTATTGCAGTTTAATTCTCTGTGGCATAGACATCAGTGAGCCACACTGTTGCAATCCCCCATGCACTGTCCTCCTACTGTAAATAATATACAGTATACTACTGTTGCACAGTTACACTTACTGCTTGGCTGTAAAACCGAGCCTTTTTCAAAAGTTGCCAGGCAACCCCTCTGGCAACCTCTGGTCTCTAGGAAAAAATGTGCATTCCCCGACCGGTTGGCGAGCGGTGGCTGGCTGTCGCTGGCTGAAACTTGGAAAGAGAGTGCTGCACTAAAAACTCCTCGTGATTGCTTTTGTTGCCGATTGCAGCGGTTGCTCGTGATTTGCATGGAAGACGCTGACTTGCGACGCAAAACGGCCTTCAAAGTAAAAGCTGCGTCTTGTTGGTTTCAGCAGTAAAGGCACAACTTTTATTTTAAAGGTGAATGTGCTCCTTTTTCGGTTTGCGTCACTCTTAACAGTTTCACTACCGCTTAGTGAGTAGTTGGCGAGTGTTTGCAGACAAGCTGATGTCTTCCATGCAAACTAGGGGGAGCCACGGCAACCTGCTAAGGACCAAAGTAAAAACAAGGTTTTCAGTGCAGCACCCTCTTTGCAACCGGTTTCTCCTAGCGACAGCCAACAACCACTCGCCAACTTGGTCTGGGAATACACGATTTTCCCTGGTAACCGGTGGTTGCCGGGGGGTGGGGTCACCAATGTGTGACTGGGGCCTAACTAAAAAATGAACTAAAAAATATACAATATGACCTGCCTTGTTCTTCAATATTGTCTGATGGCCATGTAGAAAGGGTTGAATCCAGTCCCACATTTACCAAATTAATCAATTCATACACCAATCAGTCACATTACAAATAACTACCTAATACTGTGCAGGTCCCCCTCATTCCACCCAACAGCTCTGACCCAAGCTGACCCAAGGCATTCACATGGTTCTGTGGTTTGGGTCCTGATGGTTGAGGGTTGGTTCCTCCCTGGTGTGGGCTCCTTCTGGCATGTTGGATTGGGTTTTGGGGAATTTGCCGTTAATAGGGTCAACACCATGGGTGATTTGTCATTTTCCTGAGCAGTTTTTTTTTTTTTTTTGTGTGTGTGTGGTGGGTCACATGTCCTGCTGGGGGAAGCACTGCTACTGGGCATGTTCTTGGTCTGCACCCATGTAGAGTTTGGTGATGCGTGTCACAGTAACATCCACATAAATGCCAGGACCCAAGGTTTCCCAGCAGAAACTGCAAAATCAGTGTTAGTTATTTCAACCTGTCAGTGGTTTTAATGTTGTGGCTGATAGGTGTACAGTCCTTCAAAGTTAAAAGAATCAATATCTTAACATCAACTATTGTAGAAATAAGGCCTAGAAAGTCTTTAGGTCATACTCTGTCCCTATATTACATTTTCTTTCATTTAATTTAATATGAATTTTGTCCATCAGTTCATTAATGTGTTCTCCACATTTTGGTCCGTGCTCGTGGAGTTTGATTCCATATCAATATCCTCAGTTTCCTTCCCGTTTGTCTGCTCATCCACACCGTTGTCAGTTTTCATCAGTGACCCATTTGTTGCAGACATATTTTCCTGTGACGTTTCTTCTGCTTCCTTTTTATCTGGCACTTGATTAAAATCAGTCCTTGGGATTTTTTCCTCCCTTTCCGAAGACAGAGAGGGTGAGTGTTTTGAAGTCTTATGAGGAGTTTGCACTGATGGGCTCGTTTGACCAGTGGCTTTATTAGTAACAGCTTTTTCCTCCATCTGCCCACTGACTAAGCTCCCAGCCAAGCCATTGCTTGGCAGCACCTTGTTATCTTCTCTTTTCTTCTTCGGTGGTTTTTCAGGTTCTACATCCCCATCTGTTTGCATATTGATGTCTCCTTCCTGGATGGTGTCCTTCAAGTTGCTGGTAAATTTCTGCTCACTGTCTACACAGGACTCATTTTTTCCCGTCACAGTGTCTGTACTGGGTGAATGATCCATTTCTTGAATATCATCTGGAGAGTAATTTCCATTCCCCAAAATTTCACTACTAGACTCAGTCTCCACATTTCCATTTCTGACAGCCTCAGACTCTGGTTTAGGCTCAGGGGAAGCCTCGGACGGTTTGCTTTTGTCCTTAATTGCCGTTTTATCAGTTCCCTTCTGGTTCTTTACAACATTCTCTAGTCCATCCTCTTTCTGTTGCAGGGCTGCTTCTCCATCTTTGCCCTTACCCCGTGAAAAGACTTCATCTTTTCCATCTCCATTCCCAACAGCATCGGGTCTCTTCTCTGCTTTTCTGAATTGTTTTTGAATCTTTCTAGGACACCACACAAACTTATCCTTTGGCTCAAAGTGAAGGTAAGCAAAGCGCACAAGCTCCTGACGTTTATGCTTGTCCAGCACAGCAAACAGAAAGTAGTCGAGCACGCTCCGTTTAACACTGCTAAGAGTCTTCTTGACCAGAGTCTCCTCCAGGAAGAAGCGCACCAGAGGGGCCTGATAATGCTCAAAGCCGAGCTCCCCGAGGCTTTTCAAGATGCGAGTGATCCGCAGGTTGTTGTGCATATTCCTGCGAGGGATAAGACAGTTGAAGCTGTAATTACAAACAAATACATATGTAGGCAATTACTGACATGAGAATAATAATAAATTTACCGCTCCAGGTTTCCAAAGCGCTCCTTCCAATTTTCTGCACGCTTCACTTCACCCGTCTCTTTGTTAACCAAACGGATACCATAGAAGCCCAACATGAGTTCATAGGACTCGACTAGCCTCCTTTTGGCATCCTCGTTCTTCTTGAAAGCCTGGTGAGCATTTACGGTGGATTTAAAGAAAAATATACACATTTACACATCTTTTATGATCATTCAAAACATGGGCAACTCTAAAGATATGTAAATAATGGATGAAAAAAAGAGATATACAGAGAAAATAAGTATAATGTTTAATTTTATAAGCCTATACTGGTCTGCAGTCAAAAATACTTATAAACTAAATGTAGTCAAACTTTACTAACTGAAAATGATGCTCAACTGTTGGGTGGCTCTAGTTTTCACAATATGGTAGGCACTCAGTTCTAAGACCAAAAGTTCTTATTTGAAACCAGAAATGACTACAATACATTTTGATCCCTGAATTTTGGCAAAAATGGACCAAATGAGGGTAGGTGCAATTTGTAGACGGCCGCGCTTCCTAAACAGTTCATTCAGTTTTGATGAAACTGAGCTCGTACATTGTATCAAGTATGAAATGCAACTGTCAATTTTCAAATCTTACAATATTATTTGCATTTGATTTTTTGACCTCTACTTTGACCCTGGATGTGACCTTTCTAGTAGAAGGAAAGATGTAATGCTGCAAAGCAAAGTTACATTAATATTTTTAATTTTCTTTCACAATATACTGTTGAAAGTACTGTAACTCATAGCACTTGCACCAGTGAAATGCATATGACCTTTGCATTTCCTCTTTTGTTTGCCTAAATTGTTAAAGAATTAAGTAAGTTTGGTTGTGGAGACATTCACAGACAGACATGGAGCCAAGTGATGAAACCAACACATCTACATGTCATAATATTCTGGGTAACTGATGAAACTGACGTTTCTCCATAACACAACATCCCATGCAGACACATCTTGGTCTAAATAAATTCAGTACAGTTTTTCTTTTTCTTTTCTGAATTGAGGTGGAATAACCCTGCTATGCTTTCTAATACAATATGTCATAAGTCTTCTACATATAGACCTTTTTCTGATCTTTAAATTGTTACATAGTGAAGAAATGTGAAATATCATATGAAGCTACCATAAAGAGACAAGAAGACATACGCTTACAATTAATGTCTTGATGCATGCTCAATCATCCAGGTAAGGAAATCCCAGAAAGTTGATTCTGTTCATCTGGACTTGGTGTGGATGAGTGGATGAGTGACGAAACGTTTCTCCCACTGAAAACGCTACATCCAGATGAACAGAATCAACTTTCTGGGATTTACAATTTATGATTAAAACTCATGTAAACAATGCACATACAGTAGGTGGATAATGTTAAAAAATGGAAATAGCTTAGAGACGGTGGTCAATCAACCATTTTAATTTTCATATTTGGATTCAGCACATCAAATTCCATAAGACACAGCAGATGTCTGAAAAAAAATGTTGACTAGTGGCTGTTTGTAATGTCAATTTAAAAAGCATTTAAAGTTTCCAAACATGAAAGAAATTGTCGTGTGAGAACCAATGTGACCACTTGTGTACTGCAATGCACACAAAGTGTATAAAAGGCTGGTAAAAGTCTTTTAATGTCTATCTTATTTTGGAAAGATCTGAGTCTTTCAAGAAACTGAAGTGATTTTAGAAAAGCTGCAGCAGATGCAGATCAGCCTTCTGGTTGATTTAACGTGGCGTTTCCACTACCACACATCCCTAACACACGGATGTTTTGGTTCAATAGACTACTTTTGAGTCCGGCTTTGCACTCATAGCTTTATGGCATTAACCTAACTGTTCAAATAATTCTTTTGTGTTGCTTTGTGTTGTGCTAGAAAGTGAAAGTCACTGCTGACTAATTCTGCAACTGTTTGGTAGAGGGTTCATTAGAAGACTTGTTTCCCATAATACACTTACCTCGATTTCCTTCTTGGTTAGTTCTGAAGCCATGTAATTAACCCCTGGTTCTCGCAGTGGAAACAGCCTTGCAATGGCAGACAGTCCAAGAGAGAAACAACAGAAAACCAATTAACTTCTAATGACACTGCATTTTAATTCAATGGAGATGATGCCAGCTGTCCCTGTGAACTATTTATGACCCAAACATAATATTTTCTTGATCCTTCATTTAGCATAAAAAAAACAAAAAAACAACAACAAAACCCCCCAAAACCATACATATAATTTCATAAACTGCTTTCTTCTTAGAAACACTCTCCACGTGTAAACAAACATGGCATTCCTCTGTGTATTACTGTTTCTCTTTTGGCAATCCACAGTAACAGGTTTGAAAACTATCAATACGCCATGAATAGAAAGGGTATATGTAACAACTCTTTTTCAGTGTGAACACCCTACATTTATATTTGGTATGCACTATGGATATGGGGGAAAAGCACTTCCTCCTTGACAGCTTGTGCACATGTACAGTGTAGGCTTTTCTCACTTCTCGGTCTCCTTCATCCTCCTGCCTGTGACCTGAAAATCGATCTCAATTCCTAAAATGCATCAGGAGAACAAAGGAGGCTTGCTGAAGTAGCTATAATCGAGGATGCACAGGTGTATCCTTCGCAGTAGTATTTTTACCCTCACCATATAATAGAGGCACACACCTGGAATATACAGTGCTGTGCAAAAGTCTTGAGACACTCCTCATTTCTTTATATTTTGCTAGAAAAATGGGAAATGGGTGCAGCAATTTATTGAAACGTGCAAACATACATGGTAATGCAGTACACACGCAAAACAGAATTTCTACAATTCTAACAAGCTTAAAAGTCAATACTTGGTATGACCACCTTTATTCCTCACACAGTTTTTTCCTATCCAGGTATGCTTCTACTGCATTGGCAGTGTGTTTGGGATCATTGTCATGATGGTCCTTTTCTGTGTTTATATTTCCATCAATTTTAACAACATCTCAAACACCACTGGCTGAAATGCAGCCCCAAACCATGACAGAGCCTCCACTGTGTTTTACAGATGGCTGTAGACACTGTTGTACCTCTCTCCTGACCTCCTCTGCACATACTGATGATTTGAACCAGAAATTTCAAATATGGATTTATCCCTCCATAAGACCTGTTGCCACTGATTTTCAGTCCAGTTCTTGTGTAATTTGGCATACCTCAGCCTTTTCTCCTGAAGGGTGGCTATCAAGAATGGCTTCTTGACAGCCACCCTTCCACTAAGACCACTTCTGATGAGGCTTTGGTGAACAGTAGATGGATCAACTGAAGGGGCAGATGCATCTTTCAGGTCCTGTGTCAGGTCTTTGGTGGATTTTTTCCTATTTCTTAAGGACATGACTTTCAGATCCTGTTCATCTGCTTCTTTCGTCCTCCACTTGTCCAGTTTCCTCAAATTTTCTAAGGTCACACTGCACACCATGCCGAGATATGCTAAGTTTTTGGCTAATAGCTCTTTGGAAATCACCTTGTTGGTGCAAAAATACAATTTTATGCTGTCAAACTGTTATCTTTTGCATTTTTTGTAGATTCAACTAAAGAAATGGGAACAAATTATGTGTTTTTGCAACAGGCTTCTAGTAACAAAGTGCCTAAAGATACAATTTAAACTTGGTTCTTTACTAAGTTGTCTGTTATATGCAGAGACAACACTGGTTCATCCCTTGAGTTAGGTGCCTTTTTTATGCTTGAATGGTTCATAGGTCAGTGTTAAGTGGCTTAACAAACAAACAAACAAAAACATTCCTCTGAAAATGGTCAGGCACAAGAACTGGACTGAAAATCAGTGAAAAAGCAGCCAAAGAAAAACTTTGAAAGACTTTCAGAAAGCCTGGAGAACTATTCCTCGAGAGTACTTAAAAAAATACAATAAAGTCTGGCTCCTTGGAAGCAAAATATAAAGAAATAAGAGGTGGTCAAGACTTTTGCACAGTCCACTTAAGTACGATCAATTGTGTGATCACCTTTGTTGTAAATTAAACTGAAAGTAGCCCTAAACCTAAAAAAAATATCATGACGGTTAGAAATTGTAAAATAAAGCAGAAGTTCAGCTGTAACAAAACTATTTGTGACGCAGGCTGAGAAAGAGGAATGTCCCTTCCTCTTTGCAAGGACGGGAGGTAAGGAATGAAGGACGTACAAACTGGGAAATGAGTAAATATGTCTGTAACAGACTGCAAGGCCATCAAGATGGTCAAGTCTCAAACAGTACGTACCACTGAATGTACGAGTGAACCCTCTCAAGCCGTTTGTAGTCATTTTTCCATTCTTTAAGAAACGATTCAATGTAGATATCTGTGTCAAATGGGAAAAAAAAACATCAGCTATCATCATCCCTAACACAAGCATGCCTTCCACAAATACAGCAAATATATTCTAAAAAAAAAAAAATATTTGAGTATTTTACCATCAGGAGCAGAGGGAAACTTATTGAGATAAAATTGCAAATTGTTCATTTTGTCCTCTGAGCACTCCTCATCTGTAAGATTCTGTCCAAACACAAAAAGCAGAATTTGATATCTCTCAGTTGTGATGGGCAAGATTTATTTATTTTTAATTGTTAAAGAGTTATGGTGTAACTTACAGGGTATCCTCTTCTGTAGTTTTGCATGTCCTTTGCTGCCCTTATGTTTCTAGGCGTGGGGTGCCACTGTAAATATTAGTATATAAGAAGAAAATTTTAGTTGCATCAGATGTCTCACATAAATATAGCTGGCCTAACACCTTGAGAGTGGATACAGGTTGAACATGAAGACTACAATTAATAATTGTATCACCAACTGTAATGTTACTCATATAACATCATATAAGTTGCCATATAAGGTCGTGGTAATGGATTTCAAACTGCCGCAATTAAGTCTAATTATTAATTAACTATCCCACCATTTTAACCATGAATTAAAAACTATGACTAATGCTAATTGTAAGCAGGCCACAGTAAATATTTTCTGCGATTTTCACCTCAAAAGTAAACTAAGGACAGTGGCTAGCTAGGCTAGTTAGCAAAGTCGCAGCAATAATGCATAAAGCTAACATTAGCTTTTCACTAATGGCAACAGCAAACGCTGCATCGGATGCAAAAGTAACGAGTTACAAGTCTGTACATTACGATTTTTTTGGTACTTAATGGTTTGGCTGAGTAAGAAATAAAGCACGTACTAACGCCCAGCTTGATTTGTTTTTGTCTTGACTTGACCGACGGGTTTGGCTCTCTCCGGCCGGGTCGTCTCCATCGCTCTCTGTGTCCCAGGTCGAATCGTACTCACAAACACAGTCGTCCTCCATCATTTCACAAAAAGGATATATGACTAGCTAAAGCTAAATTAACGAGTAACCCGGTTTAGCACTATAACCGCTGCAGAATCAAGCTACACTTGCATGTTCAGGTTAGACGGGGACGGCCCTGACCATCCGTCTTTCTAGTCTTTCCATCATCAGATAGCGGCTCTGCTGGCGGCTGCAGTGCTAATGTTGCTTTCAGGAACTCTACTTAAAAATCAACCATCTTACATGACTGCGTTTATCATCACTTTAATCGGGGACTATTTGATATTTATTTATATTTATTATGAATTTTAAAACGTTTTTGTAGGAACTCACGCTTAAGAGCAGAAAAACCTTAACCTTGTATTAATGGGATGCTGCTTCCCATGATGTAGCTTTAGCTAAGATAAAGACAGAATTCGACAAGGTTTCTAAAGGAGCTCATTATCAGCTGGCCTCGGGAGCCATTTATTGCTAAATCCCTATTTTTGGCAATTGTTATTACATAACCCTAACTCCGCTGCAGCGTTATTTGACACTCATTTGGGTTTTTAATATACTTTCTCATTAATATCTCGATTTTCCGATACAACCCAAAGGCCGCACACTTGCTGTGTTGGTTGGCGGTGTTAAAAACCGCAAACCAGCTGAGTCAGACAGCATATCTTAAAACTTTTACTTTACTGTTATATAACGACAAAGCAACAAAACACCATGACAGAAGAGGACTGATTAGCGCATTAATGAAAAAGAAAAATAGCACTATATAAAGTAAAAATGATAAAGGTTATAAAAATAAATAAAAAATAGACGGCCAGACCAGATTAATAAACTTTAATTGGATCAAACCAATTGTCTCATTTAATTTGCAGATGATAGATTTTTTTTCCTGTCTGTTAGCCGAATGTCTCAATTATTAGAGAAAGGTCAAAAATCCAGCAACTCTGCTGGAAATCATTGTATTTATATTTGACTGTGACTATTTTTATTTTGGGTTGTGGTGACAGAAGTGCACACACTCATGAGAAATAATGTTGTAGATTATGACAACCTGGACATTAAAAACACCATAAAAAAAGTGCAAAAGGACTGCAGAATACTTGTGCATTTAGAAATGTTTGACTTGAGTTGCCCTCATCCCTTCCTTTTACTGATTCAGAGGTAGCTTTTCTTTTTTAAAAAAAGAGCTAAAGACATTCCTATTCAGACAGGCATTTGGGTAATTCTGTATCTGACCTTGTGTTGTTCATGTATCTGTATTCAGTTTTATTGTTTTGTTTATTTTGTTTTTTTTCTCTTTCTTTTGGTGTAAGGCACTTTGTGACCTTGTCTGTGAAAGGTGCGTTATAATTAAACTTCACTTACTTTTAGTCTACTATTAAGGAAAAACTCAGCTAAAGCGCATTGAGATTTGGCAGCCATGATAAATGTAAATGTAAAATTAGTACTGCAACTGACAATTATTTTCAATACCGATTAAGCTTATGATTTTTTTAAATGTTAAAAATAGCAAAAAAAATTTTGTGCCATGGGGGAGCTATCCGGTGGATAGGGATGCACCTTATTTCAGCTGTAACTGGGCGAAGGGCCAGTCTATCACACAGCGAGACCGACAAACACACACACTCACACCAATCCATTTAGAACCACCAATTAACCTAAGAAGCATGTCTTTGGACTGTGGGAGGAAAGCCTCACAGGAATAGGGAGAACATGCAAATGCTGCACAACCCCACCCCCAGCAAACCAGGAAGTTTGAAAGCCAGGAACCTTCTTATGGTGAGGTGACATTGCTAACCACTGCCCAAAATGTTTTCCTAAAATCCCAAGTTATTATTATTTTTTAAAAAAAACCTATTTATTAAACAGAGCAACTTTGGTATTCTGCTTAAAAAAACCACTTCAACAAAATTATGTCATCGGTTTGCTCATTCTGTCGACTAATTAATCAATTAGCTGTTTTAGCTCAAGATTTTTTTTTTCCAAAGCTGCCCCAAAACAAGAACCATTTACTGTATGTATTTCTTAACCTTTTAACCTTTTTTTTAACCTTTACAATCCTTAAGTCTGTCATATAAGCAGTGGAGTTATTCACACATAAATGCACACTGACAAGATATCTGGTTGTGTTTTTCATGGGCTATATCTTCAGTTCACAGTATAGCAACTTGTATTTAGGTTTCAAACAATAAGGGCCAGCAGCATAAACAAGGCTAAAGAGGTGAAAACCTATAATTGGACCATTATATCATCTTTTGACAGTAATTGGGCAGATGCATTTATACACGATGCCTGTATTTCAGCATTAGGGGGTATAAATAGAATCATGTGTTATCGCAAGGGATTCAGTGTTGAATGGCCGCTGGTGTGGGTTACTATTTTTGGTCTCAGTTACTGTGGAAACCAGAGGGCTCTGCAGGCATCCAGTATTTGCTGTTGCTATTTAACGCCTGTACCTCATCAAGCTGATTCTCTATTGCCTTTTTTTCTCAGCGAGTTCAATACGGATGGAAAGATCTACACAGAGATACACGCAGATTAACAAAAGCATGTAAGCCCATCTAGCTGTGTTTGTCAGAGATTTGATATTATTCTACTGCTTAACCCTTGCTACCCCTTCTAACTACGAGCTTCGGGCAGGAGCCTGGTGGTTGGAATTCAGGATCATCTGCAGCACAGCAGGAAGAGACCTGGACCGACTGAAAATTCATCTCTGCGTCTCTCCAAAATTCTTCACATCTTTAGGCCAATTTTAAGCTAATTTACTAAACTTGAAATCATCAAAACAGGAAAAAAAGTTTTAACTTTTAAAGACCTCATTAAATCTGTTGCACTGCCATCCAAAAACATACAGGCATGCATGACTTTCTTTTCAGTGTAAGTATACAGTTTGTTATGGGAAATATTAGTTTAACCAGTAGCAAAAAGTGCATTTACCCAAGTACAGTACAGTTATATTGCTGTATTTCCACTTTCTGATACATCTGCAAGTTTTTCTTTTTAAAGCTACTGCATCTGTTTGATAACTTTAAGTACTAGTTCCTCTGACAAGATGTAAGCTCAAGTGGAGCTATGTGATTAGTGTTAATATGCCTGTTTGTCAGCAAGATTATGCTAAATCAAGCTGAAATTTATGAAACCTGGTGGAGAGGTGGAGTGTAGCATGGGTAAAGGAAGAGTCCATTAAAATTCTGTGAAGATCTGGACCACTTTCTTTAACATTGCAAAATAGGTACTTGGCAGAGTTTAAAAAGAGAATTAATTTGCTCATCTGTTCTCCACATTATCCAATACTTACAATATACACTGATCAGGCATAACATTATGATCACCTGCCTAACATTGTGTTGGTCCCCCTTTTGCTGACCATAAGCAACAAACTGCGATGCACTGTGTATTCTGACACCTTTCCATCAGAACCAGCATTAATTTCTGCAGAAATTTGAGCCACAGTAGCTCGTCTGTTGGATCGGACCACACTAACCAGCCTTCACTGCCCACGTGCATCAATGAGCCTTGGCCGCTTGTGACCCTGTCGCCGGTTCACCGCTGTTCCTTCCTTGGACCACTTTTGATAGATACTGATCACTGCAGACCGGGAACACCCCACAAGACCTGCATTCTCTGACCCAGTCGTCTAGCCATCTCAATTTGTCAAACTCGCTCAAATCGTTACGCTTGCCCATTTTTCCGGCTTCTAACACATCAACTTTGAGGATTCAATTCAATTCAATTTTATTTGTACAGCGCCAAATCACAACAACAGTCGCCTCAAGGCGCTTTATATTTTAGGGTAAAGACCCTACAATATTAGACAGAAAAGACAGGAAACCCCAACAATCAGACGACCCCCTATGAGCAAGCACTTGGCAACAGTGGGAAGGAAAAACTCCCTTTTAACAGGAAGAAACCTCCGGCAGAACCAGGCTCAGGGAGGGGCAGCCATCTGCCGTAAAATGTTCACTTGCTCCCTAATATATCCCACCCACTAACAGGTGCCATGATGAAGAGATAATCAGTGTTATTCACTTGACCCGTCAGTGGTCATAATGTTATGCCTGATCGGTGTATCTAGGCCAACAGCTGATGGTCTGGCTGCCAGACTACCCCAACATTAGTCTGTTTCTCTTGTTCCAGGGCACACACTTTGTTTACTGGCTGCTATTTCATGAGCCTACACCTTAAAGCATAGGGCAAAGGCACACTATCACTTCTGAAAACCCATCAAGACTATTATAGGAGCCTAAGGGCTTTATGACGTTTGTGTGGCTAGTTTACAGCAATTAACGTTTCAAATGAGCACAATAATGGTGTGTGTATTCATTTTAATTGCTAGTTGTTGACTTTACTATAGTTAGCATTGCATTATGGGTCTTACAGTGAGTAGAAGATAATGCGCCTTATGGACAAGTTACTATCACTAATACACAGCTGCTTCTGTTTCACTTTCCTTTCTTTCCTCATACAAACAGTGTAAATGGTGAAAAATATGTGCCTTTATGCACACATCCTATATCTCTGATAAGACCCAGTCCCAGCATTTTAAAATGTAGTATTTAATTTATTTCTGTCGTTTGGATATCATCTTATTTAACATTTAAATACCCATTTATACATTGTATTCTACACATGTTAATGGACCACTGAAAGATTAAGTCTGAGTGCATTAACTTCTTTAATAATGACCTCAGTATTACAATATATTTGACAATAAATGTGGTCACTAAATGATGTGCTGAACTTGTGTATTAAAATGTATGAGCTGCATATTATGAGAATAAGTAGAAATTTTAATTACCTGCAAAATATGCTTTCACTGGTCATTTAAGACCCCCATGCTTCAAATGTCAAAGGGCACATTTTATAAGGTGTCCATCAAGAGTAATACAAATGCTTTAAGACTTTAAGGTTTTCACAATCAACACAAAGGAAATAAAGATTTACATCAACCTTTATTGAACAACTTTAGTTCTTGGACCTCTGTGGAAAAAGAAAATCCATATTTCCCTCAGCTGTTTGACAATAAAAGCCTTCCGGAGGTATTACCATGATTCATATTTTTTTCAGTCTCATCATATTGCCAGGAGCTTTTATTTCAGGGAACAGAGAAAATGTGAATCAATAGTATGCGTTTACTCTTGTGGGACAGCAATCACAAAAACTGTTGAACTGCTGTTAAAGCACACACACACACACACACACACACACACGAAAGAAAAGATTCATTTATTTTAAGTGAAGAGTAAGAACAGAAAAATGGGAGCTACCACAAAAGATCAAATCTTATATTAGACAGGAGTCACAGACGGAAGGACGAACATTCAAAGTATTTCTTCAAGGCTGTTCATGGAGAGCGGCATAGACTGTGACTTGATATGCAATTTCCCTTGGAATTATTTAAGTAATAGAACTGATGAAATCAGGTATGATCAAATAGTCCATGCTATATATTTACCCTAGGCCTTCCTTGTGTACAGTACAAAGAGGACAGGCTTCTGTATCTGTTGCACCACAGCAGTTGTTATAAATCTGAATTAGACACAGATCCAAGGTCTTGGTCTTTCATCACACCCTGGAGTACAAGTATTTTCTTAGAGATTCAGCTTACCTCCAGAAAGCAAGTAATTCCTGTAACATTTTCTAAATACGTGTGCAGGGTTCCATGAATGCAAGCTCATTGTCATATTTTGATTGTTATCCTGTGTTAGAAGTCACCCAGTTAAATGATTGGTCTTCAATAAGAACTGATCAGCTGCATCTCAGATCATTCTGCAGATCGTTTCTCTACTGTGACTACATGAGCCTGTTTTGGCCCTACTGTTGCAATAAAAGCTTTAACATGGATTTACACTCTAATATATGTGAAAAACTGGCACATTTTCTTGCTTTACTCTTGCAGTGTATTTCCTTTATTGCCAAAGATTGTGTGTTATACTGTACCATGACCTCAAAGCTGATTTAAGCTGATGTGACTTCCGTTCAATCATCATTCATCATGATGCCTCTCTCACATACAGTACTCTCATACAGCATTTGGATGAAGGTTATGTCCATACCCTTTTTTACAGATTATCTGTTAACACTATCTCTGTATACAGGCTCATAATCTACATATTTAATAAGACAAAAAGAAATGAGAATATGACAATCCAGGGTTGTCAAGCATCTTCATCTTGATTTTTGTTCCAGTGTCTTATCTGGTGTCCTAAATCATCACAGCATAGAAAGGCGAGAATTCATTATCTTGATTCAATCCTTTACAATTAAAACCCACAGCCATCCATATCTTTGTGTCTGGCTGCTTCTTGCATCACATATTGCCCCTCTATTATTATATACTATTATTCTCCTGTCCTTAAAATAAAACAGCTGCAGGTCTACTAAAAAAAAAGAAAAAAAAGGAAAAAACCCCAAAAGTTTGTTTTTTGCAGAGGAGATTCATTTTTATAAGGTCTCCTCCAGGATTTTGACAGATTTGCATTTTTGTTGTTGCAGAGCTAACAGATGGGTTTTATTTAGTAGAAAAATGTGCCTTCAGGCACAAGGTCCTCTTTTGACTGCATGCTATGTGCATCAAGGTTTTGTAAAATCTGCATAGACTTAGCGAATAACCACATGTGTTGTGGGTGTCATTAATTTTGTGAGATAAAATAAAACAAAACAGACAAATGCTGTATGTGACAGTGCACAGGTCTGCATTGCATAGCTCTTTATATTCGCATATTTCTCCACTTATTTGTTTGCTTTTACAAACTTACCAGCTGTCACGTGACAACTGTCACAAAGATAGTATTAATGCAATGAATATGGACAGAAACTCAGTATAAGCAGGCCCCTGAACATGTACTATTTTACTTCAAGCCTTTATCATAATGTTCCACAGTGTGATATTATAAATATTGAACTGAAAAAAGCAAAACAAATCCACTCTTTAGGGGACAAAGGGAAAAAATGCCACTTGGTGAGTGTGTACAAATGTGGCCGGACCATAATCTACTTAAGTAGTTTGAACTTTTTCCTTACATATTGCTTTGTAGGTCTGTGGCGTTACAATAAAATACATCTTAGAGAGAACAAACAACAGGAATAATTCAATTAATGAAGCTTCTGTCAAAGTTGAAACACGTATCCTTCAACTCTGTGGGGATTGATGGGCCTTGTCGCTTTTTTCCAGGTCCTTGGGCTTTGAAAACAATGTAAATACAAGCTGTCTGGATTGATAGCTGGCTGTTAGGGCTTTGTGTTTCTCGCTTATCAGCTGAGATGTAATTGATTTATGGAGCACTGCTTTGAATCAAAACAGGGATCTAAGTGTGCTGATTTAGCCACAAAAACAGGACTACAGAGAGCAGGTTGCTCTGTTTGACAGGAACAAAAGAGTACACAATAATCCACCTGCTGCTACCCTGCAGTGACATACGGAGGATGCTTCTATTGAGTTTTTCTTGCCATGCTTGACTTAAAAAAAAAAAAAGAAGCCTAAATAATGATAATTTATGTTGTGATGCAGTGACAACATTATTAACCAAGCGGGCTTGGATCATTACTCTTAACTTATTAGCGTCAACCTCACTGATAGTCCAAGTCTGTGCCATAGTAACCATAGCAACCAGCATCACCTACAGTAAAATTTCCAGAAGGATCTACTGTAGCACTGTTTTTCTCCCTTTAGCCTCTGCACATGAATGCAACAGCTCTCTCGTGCGCAGAGGCACACATACACAGGCATCCATACATTGAAGTAATGGTCCAAGATCTATTTTTTTCCCACTCTATCTTGCTTTAAAAACAATTTCGACTGGATTTTTTTAGAATTTCAACTTCTTAAAATGGGTTAATGTTTGTATTTTGGAATTCTATGAGCTATGTTTATATATTTATTTTGTTCTTTCACTCTGATTGAATTTTCACTATTTGATTTCTTGATTTTTTTTTTTTTACTTGATAATTTTTATCACTGTTAAAACAAAAGTATATTTTTAGCACCATTTTATTATTTCCAAAGGTTTCAATTCAATTCAATTCAATTTTATTTATATAGCGCCAAATCACAACAACAGTCGCCTCAAGGCGCTTTACATTTTAGGGTAAAGACCCTACAATATTAAACAGAAAACCCCAACAATCAGACGACCCCATATGAGCAAGCACTTGGAAACAGTGGGAAGGAAAAACCCCCTTTTAACAGGAAGAAACCTCCGGTAGAACCAGGCTCAGGGAGGGGCAGTCATTTGCCGTGACCGGTTGGGGGTGAGGGGAAACAGAAGAGAGCAGAGGGAGACAGGACAAAAGACACACCTATGGGAGAGAGACAGAGTTGAATAATAGCAAATGATTAAATGCAAGTGCTGTATAAACACATGGAGAGTGAAAGGAAGTGAGGAAGAGGAAGTGCTCAGTGCATCATGGGAAGCCCCCAGCAACCTAAGCCTATTGCAGCTTAACTAAGGGATGGTTCAGGGTCACCTGATCCAGCCCTAACTATAAACTCTATCAAAAAGGAACGTTTTAAGCCTAATCTTA